>VWYK01004269.1:0-16547 GCA_013399775.1 Semnornis frantzii
GCAGCCCAGAAAGCAAATCACATGCTGGACCGCAAGTGCATGCTGTCTGCTGATGTCTAGCTTCTTGTCCATCTTACACATTTAAACAGCTAAATTATCAACCCAACAAACTATCTGCCCCAAACTCCTGTGGAGAGGCTTTCCACCTCTTTCCTTTCCATCAGTTATGAGTATTTTCTCACCTCTTTGTACCTTTGCCACTGAACCTCGCTCTTCCTCAATGCTGTTGGACAGCTCTGGTTGGAATATTTAATTCATGTGTTGTACTGTGCCACAACTGCATAGAATTATTGAAAAATGAAAATTCTCTTGCAACTTATTATTCTTGATGACCAGGTAAAGCTAGCAAAGTATCGTCCAGACCCATTCTATTGCATGCTGGAATCAAAAGTAAGTTTTTGAGCAATTAGCATTGCATTACCTTTATTCATGCTAGCAGTAGCAAATTCTCATGTAGATATCAGTCACATAAAAGGCTTTTTGGTAGCATTACTAAGTAATAGAAAAGCCTTTCGATGTTAAGACCTGGAAGTCAGAACTAGGATCTGTTCTTCAAACGATGTGAGTAATTCTTAACTGAAGTCAGTATTGTTAGTAATGCAAGTAAGTAAGATGAGTCCAAGCACATTGTGGCATGGGAAAGATGACAGTGGTTTTTAGAGCTGTTTTTACTGCTGCATGTTAAAACCTCACTTGTTCCAGTCCTTCCCTTTTTTCTTTATTGTGGCACAAAAATAAACCATCGACTGTTTCTGGCTGATATCTGCCAAGTTAAAGTTGTGTTCTTTTGAAGCTGAATAGGAGGAAACATCATGTCTGTGGTTTCACCATCTGCATATACAATATAGTCATTTATTAAAAAATATTTGTAATGTCTAACCCTTTGATTTTCAGAACTGTTTATCTATAAAATATCTGAGGTATTTTATAGTCCCCAGGTAGCTTACGTTCCATGTTTAAGTCTTGAATTTTGATGCTAAACTGTGTATTTGTAAAGGTACATGAGAGCTAATTTAATCAAAGGAAAATAACTCATTAGAGGATGATGACTTAGTGCTGAGTCTTTTCATGAAGCCTTTATGAAACAGCCTTTAGCTTAATGGGGAAGCTAACTATTTTCTGGTTACAGATTGGGGTTTTTTTCCCTGTAATTTTTCTCATGATCTAATGAGAATTTTTTTTTTTTTTCCCTCTCTCCCCTTGAGAAACAAGGGGAGAGAGGAAAAAAAATCTGAGCAAATAAAATAATTTCTAAGGAAGAACAAAACCAACAAGTGACAGCTTTTAACGTACCAGTTTAAAGGGCCAAATGATACATCAATGGAAATGGGTTCTTTTATATTGTTTTGGAGCCTAAGCACATTGAATTGTTTCACAACCAGCATGCCTAATTATTGTGTCTGCCACATTCATCTATTTAAATCGTTCCCAACTTCTGGATTGCTGCCTAGAATATTATTGCAATGCACGTTTCAACTGGTTATTCCCTTGTCGTGCGTAACTTCGGGAGGGAGGCAGATTTTGTTGGGGAAGAAGGAATACAAAGTGAACGTTGGCAGCCTGATAAAAAGGGTTGATAGGTTTCGTAATGTTGATGTGAATAAGTTACATGTGAACTGATACTGTATTTGTTTTGTCAGGTCAGTGACTTAAAAAGTGCCTTTGCCAAGTCACTTTTATGAGTGAGGACTGCTACGCTTGTATTCTCAGAATCCCGTCTTTGCCAGCCAGACATTGCCTTCACCTTACATCAGGTGGAAGATACCTCAGCTGTCTCCATTTGCCAATTAGTTGATGGGAAACTGAAAGCAGAAGAAGAGAAAGAATAATAATTATCATTATTCCTGGGACATGAGCAAATGACTGCATTGCTTTTCTTGTGTAATCAATACCAGCGAGCAACCGTGGGAGAACTACTATTCTGTCAAGGAGTGCCACTTCATCAGAGGACCTTGGCTTAAAACTGGTGCATCCGTGCTACAATCTACAAGTTCACGTGTTTTCCAGACAGAAATGTGACTGAGCATGATTTTTCCCAGCCAGAAGTCTACAAGTGGGACTTAATGATTGATGAGTGACTGCTTGCTGATAAACTTTCTCTGTTTATTCTGCTTTGTGTGCACTGGACGTCATTAATCATCTCCTGCTACTTTTATTTTAAATTCAGATTTAATTTTTTTTTTCCCTGGGGGCTTTTGGGATTTGTTTTGTTTGTTTGTTGTTGTTTTTTTCCTTTTTCCCTCCTCTTTGACACTAGCTTTGGAAGTCCCTTCAACCTAATTCACTTGACAGAAACTTACAAATTCTAAATCAGCTTTTCACCATGGCTCTGAATGTTGCTCCCGTCAGAGATACGAAATGGCTAACATTAGAAGTTTGCAGGCAGTTTCAGAGAGGAACTTGTTCGCGCTCTGATGAAGAATGCAAATTTGCACACCCCCCTAAAAGTTGCCAGGTTGAAAATGGAAGGGTTATTGCCTGCTTTGATTCTTTAAAGGTAAGAAAAAAAAATTCTTTTAATTGCATGCGTAGTGAAAATGCTGCTGTATTGCACTGGAAGTAAAATGTGTGCAGCGTGAGTTGCAATGTGAGTTGCAATTAAACCAGGTTAATCAGAAAGTGATTAGTTCTTGGTAAGATGCATATTAGTACAAATGTTGTTTGTCATAACTTTTATTTATTGAAGCTTTCAGAAGATCTCTTTCTAAGGATTTTATTTTTCAGTGTCAATATGTTGTTTACAAAAATGACTGTGGGATACAGAATTGCTTACAGTTGGTGGGACAATTGTATCCTCCTGGGCACATTTTACGATGTGGCGTTGTTTCATGACAAATGAAAACCCATAATGGCACACAGTACTAGGCCATTACCAGAGTCCTAATGAAGCAAATCATATGGAAAGGGTGCAGATTCTTTTGTTTACGTCAACAGAAGTAAGAAATGTCTGTCCGTTACTTCAATTTTGAGACATGTTGTTTATCCTTGGTCCTGGAGGCTTGGAGAAGTTAATAGCATTAATAATTACATGTATGGATAGTGCAGATACCAAAGTTTAGGAAAGAGTGAGATGGTTCTCTCCTTTGAAGGATATTTAGCAATTATGTTGTTAAGACATCACCATGTCTTGGTTTCCTAATGACATCAGGCATGCTTTAGAAAACCATTTTAAAAGAAGCATGAAAGAAGATTAATGACCTCGTGGGATTTGGGGGGAGTACACGCTGTTTTGTGTGATGATACATTTCTGTTCTCGTGTCAACAGAATGGAAAATCTTCTTTCATATAAATAATTAAAGGGGGAAATGAGAATTTTTTTATTTTTATTTTGAAAGTTTTACTTGTGGCTTTGTCTTTTGGGCATGGGAGAACATCTTGGCTTGCTTTTTAAATTTAGCTGGGTAGATTTTGATTACTCACCAACACAACTCTTACTGTGAAAAATCAGTGTGAATAAGAAGAAAAATCTGCTTTACTTGAAAATGTAGATTGATTATCATTATAACTTTTTTCTGGTGTAATGCAAGACACTGTGTTAAGTATCTTTCTTCTGGATTTTCTTACTACTTCTCTTATTCTGAGGATTTAGAAGAAAGCAACATGGAGAAAATGTTTATGTTCCCTATATTTTACAAACCAGAACAGTACCTTTGGAGTCATGGCAGTATGTCATTGAGTCTATTAATGACCTTAATCCGTGGATTAGTGCACGATAAACTGTAACAGCTTCTTTGTAGATGTTCTTCTGTACTGGTTGTCTGCCAATAGGATAATACTTTTTTTTTTCTTTAAACAGGCTAGTGTCTGCAGCAAATAGGCAATAATCAGCTTTTATGAAAAATTAATGAGTCAGTAGAAGGTTTTTTAAAATAAAATTCAAAACAATCGTAAAGAATCAAGGCTGTGGCTGGGAGGCTGGAGGCAGGCGGCAGGCGGCAGGGCTTGGTCACTCCTGGACTGGCAGGATGGTAGATTTGCAGATGGTGCTGCTGCTGCATCATCCTGGCCAAAGTAGGAATACACCTGTCCTCAGTACCAAAGAACAGCATTGCTCTCCTTGGCAGTATAGGGCACTCACAGTAGAGTTGGCAGCTATTTGAGCTGGAGACTTTTGTTCAGGGATGGTATTCACCCATGAGTTGCAACCTAAGCTAATAATACCCGAGGGAAATTTTGAGGAATTGCTGCGGATAACTTGCTGACAACCAGCATCATTGCTCAGTGGAGAGAGTCCAAAACCATGTTAAAGCAGTCAAAACATGCAGGTGTGTTTTGTCCTCGTGTGGGAAGGCATCTGCTCCGAGGGGCCAGCTTGCTCTAGCCTGCTGGTGGCTGAAGTGATGCTGCTCCATCCCACTGCCTGTCATCACCCTCTACCCAGCTGGCAGAAGGAAGCAAACACCTGGGCCTCCCATCTTGCATTTCCTAGCTGACTCTCAAGTAGCTGATAAAAATGGGATTATACCAAGAAGCCAGATTGTGACCTGAAGCATCAGAGATCGATACAGGTTTCTTTCTGCCAACTCTGCTTCAGACAGAGGGAGACCCAATACTGGAATGGCAGCATCTTCGTCTACCTCTCCTGGACAGAGCTGTGTTTCAGTATGCTGCCTGACTCCACAGTGCATAAAAAGCTGTGAGGGATCATTGTGAGTGCATGGCTCTTGGCTGTATCAGCTGCTACCCTTGCAGCCATTATCTCCGTTGTTCAGAAGAGTGTTTGTAACTCACCATATGTATGTCAAGAATGTGCCTGGTTAGCTCAGTTTGCTTATGCTGCTGATTTGAGAGACTTATGTCATTAGTCACAAAAATCTATCTGATGCGTAGCTTTCAGAAATGCTGCTGTTTAATCATACAGTTTCAGAATAAGGCTTTGGCACTCAACAGCCAGGGTAAGTTTTCATGTGAATAAACAAAGAGAACAGTCTAGAATTATAGATAAAATCAGAATTTAATTAAAAAAAAAAAAAACAACAAGAGCTGTTTTCCTTGCTGAATGTTGAACTGCACTTTAATGCAGGCAATTGTTTAGAATTTATTTACATAATATCTAGAGCTTTGGAGTCTTAGCATTTTAGCTGTCTTGGTTTAGTGTACCTGCTGTAAAAATAAATTATACTGGGTATGTTGAGTCTCTTTGAATAGACATCTCCCTACTCAGAGAAGGCAGAATTGCTTTAGTCTCAGGTTGGGGATATGTGTTACATTTAGGTGGTGCCTGGTAGGTTAAGCTGCTCACTCAAATGCTCTGAGACAGGCTCTCCTTTACATACTGGTCATTCAAAAGAGCCTCATACAAAAGAGTAGATGAGGGAGCACAGAGTCAGTACCTTTCAGCCGGATCAGACTGCCAAAGCACGTGTTTAAAGCTACAGGAGAGAGTCCAGTGAAGGGCCAGAAAGACGATGAAGGGTCTCAAGCATCTTTTCTGTGAGGAAGGGCTGAGACAACAGGGACTGTTCAACCTGGAGAGGAGAAGGCTCAAGGGTATCTCATCAGTGTGCTTAAATGCCTGAAGGGATAGTGCAGAGAGAACAGAACCAGGTTCTGCTCAGTGGTGACCAGTGATAGGACTAGAAGCAATGGGCACAAACTGAAACATGAGAAGTTTCCTCTGAACATCAGGATGCACTTTGTCACTGCAAGGGTGACAGAGTGCTGTCAAAGGTTACCTGGAGAGATTGTGGGGTCTCTATCTTTGGAAATATTCAAAAGCCATCTGGATGTGGTCCTGGGCATTTGACTCTAGGTGGCCCTACTTGAGCCAGGTGTTTGGATCAAGTGACATAAAAAGGACCCTTCCAACTTCAGCTACCCTGTGATTGTGTAACCAGAAGCATCTCCACACTGACTTGCCTATAGCCACAGTGTTGTTTAAAGCATGCAAAAGATGACATTGGAACTGAAGGAAGTAATCCCAACCAGAGACATCTCCCTCTGTGTTGTGCCACATCCCCCTTTGTTCTCCTTCCACTGTCTTTGTGATTGTATGGTGCACCAGGATGGGAAATTGTGGTTAAACCTAAGTTGTTGTAGTTGCTGCTAACAGAAGGGAGAAGAGCTATGTGGCATCAGAATAATGCTGGATAACTTCTGCCAGTGATAATGCTGTAGCCTTAGGCCAGGCTTCTGGAGTAACATGATTGCATCAGAATCCAAATTTTCCCATGTTAGAGAGGTATCTTTGTAGGTCTGTTGTTTCCCGGTAAAAGGTCAACAGAATTTAACAGGCTGTTTGCTTTCAACTTGGAATGGATTTTTGGCTCTAAATACCTGTCCTTGCAGTATTTGACTTTAAACCCAGCAAAAGTTGCAGCAGCAATCCATTGGACTCATTGCAGGTTTGAGTATCCAAAATGCTCACTGTTGAAGGTAGACTGGTCTCTGAATATCCTTCATCTGTGAGATGCTGCAGGCTAGACAGAAATAGCTGAAGACTAATGAACCTCATTCAGATTTAGGCCAGAAACTTGCTGATTTCAAGCCAGGTCTGCTGCATGGGCTTCTGAGATGCTTCTCAGCATTTATTTATCCCTCTTTGGTGGAGGACAGAGCCTGGTCTGTATTGAACAGGGTATTTTTGCGGTGTTAGGAGAATAGGTAGATCATTTCTGTGCACCCAGTGGATGTTGGATGCAGCACCTGAAGATGCATACCCATTAACCAATTGTAACATTGCCTTCACCCATGGGCCTCCCTCCATGGCTCAGCCACAGGACACACCCAAAATTGTACAGGTGAGCTTAATGTGATGAGAAGAGTCTCTGAGCTAATCTCATTGACTATGACTAAGCTGAATGGAGGGATACTTCCATGGTGAGGCCCAAAGCCCTGCTGGTGGCAGGAAGATGAAGGATGCTGAGAAAGCACAGCCAGAGCCACATCTGCCTTAAACTCTTGAAGCCTTTTTGGAGCCCTTAGAGGCTCGACTTTAGATGCTGCAGTGTTTGTGCAGCAGGATGGGTCTGTGAAGAGGCCTGTAAATGGGAAGTCTGAATTCCAGGAACTGCCCTGTTTGTATTTTAATACTTCTTGCTGGGTTCCAGTAGCTTAATTTTAAAAGTGAAGAACCCACTTCTTGTGAGTTGTTCACTTTTAAATGTATGACACTTGGTATATCAAGTTTAAATCTTTCCTAGTTGGACATTATAAACAAAGGTGTTTTCAAAGCTTTCTTATTCTGCTAGGAGTAAAGAAAAAATGCTTTCCAAGGAATACTAATGTAGAAGATAATGTCTGAGGACAGGGGCATACAACACTTTTTCCTATATTTGGGCTGGAATTTAAAAAAAAGCCCCAACATCAAAATGAATGGGAAAGTCTAGGCAGGGAAGTGGGGAGAAAATGAGGCTGAGGGGAGACTTTGTTGCTCTCTACAACTACCTGACAAGAGGGCTATAACCCAGGTGGGTGTTGGTATCTTCTCCCTTGTAATGAATAATAGGACAGGCTTGGGGGAGAGTGACTGGAGAGCTGCCTGACAGGAAAGGACCTGAACCTGCTGCTTGACAGCAAGCTGAACATGAGCCAGCAGTGTGCCCAGGTGGCCAAGAAAGTCAACAGCATCAAAAATAGTGTGGGCAGCAGGACCAGGGAAGTTCTCATGCTCCTATGCTCTGCACTGGTGAGGCTACACCTCAAATACTGCTTTCAGTTTTGGGCCCAGCACCACAAGGGCACAGAGATGCTGGAGCATGTCCACAGGCAGCAAAACTGGAGAAGAGTCTGGAGAACAACAACTCTTGTGAAGAGTGCCTGAGGGAACTGGGATTGTTCAGCTTGGGGAAGAGGAGGGTGAGGGGAGACCTCATTGCTCTCTGCAATTACCTGAATGGAGGTTGTAGTGAGGTGGATATTGGTTTTCTCCCAAATGATAGAAAAAGAGGAAATTGCCTCAAATTGGACCTGGGAAGGTTTATATTGGATATTAGGAAAAAATGTCTTCACTGAATGAGAGATCAGGCATTGGAATAGGGTGCCCAGGGAGGTGGTAGTCATTGATCCCTGGAACTGTTCAAAAAATGTTGTAAATGTGGCACTTCAGAACATGTTTTAATGTCCAGTGTGATGTTAGGTCAGTGGCTGGAATTCATGGCCTCACAGGTTGTTTCCAGCCAAAACAACTCTATGGTTCTATGACAAGAGGAAATGGCCTCAGTTTGCACCAAGGGAGGTTAAACTTGGATGTTAGAAGAAACTTCTTCACTGAAAAGGATATCAAATACTGGAACAGGCCCTCTGAGGCCTCCCCATTCCTGGAGTTATTTAAAAGACAGATAATGGTTCGAAGGAACATGATTTGGCACTGCCCTTGGTAGAGTTAGATAATGGTTGAACTTGATGATCTTAAAAGCTCTTTTCCAACCTGAATGATTCTGTGATTCCGTTCTATGGAATGCTTGACAGATAACAAGATACAATCACATGTGCATTTTGCTGTGGGTTGACTCTCATGTTTGCAGGCAGATCTTGGTTTTAAAATTTGGTGTTGTTTCTTGACTCAATTTTATACCCTCTTTGCAGGTGAGCTACTAGAATTATGTGCTGTTTAAGCTAATACAGATAACAGAAGCAGTATCTTCAAGATACAATCACTGCAAGCTTTATGGTGGTAACAGCAAAGTGAAATTTTTCTTTAGGGGTACAGATGGCTTTTTCTGTATTTTTAATCTATTTACTAGTGTCTAAACACTTTGAACTGTTCTATTTATTGAGCCAGCAGACTGGTGTGAGATGTTCATTTGCATTTTCATGAAAACCCTTTAAGAATATGGCTATCTGGTCTCATTTGGGACCACAGAATAAAAGGTAATTGAAAGCTGTACACAGAGACCTGTTTACAGATTTAAAGTGGTTCCAGGAAAAAAAAAAAAAGGAAATTTTAGGGACATCCACTTTGTTGCTATATCTGGAACTGAAAATAATCTGTTTTAAATGGCCTCAGCTTTATTTAGGGGCGTGAGGATAAAGTCTTTGAAGTGAGCAGACTGTTTGTAAGAGTTAGCTCAGAGCTGGGATGCAGTAGGTAGTCATTTGCTTTCCTGTGATTCTTTTTGTGGGTCTCTAAATGTTTTACAAATGTCAGGGATTCAGGATCCTCTCACACTTTGAAGTAAGTGATACCTGCTCTCACTTGGCAAAGGCAGGCAATGTGAACAGGCTGTAGATGAGCACCATATGCAGGCAGGATTGACTAGTTCTGTCTGTACTAGAAAGCATTTCAATAGGTGTTTATAGCATCCTAGTTGGCTGAATTTCTGCTCATTGCCTGGTTATGTGATGTGACACTGTACAAAGACAAGGTGAGTTCAAGGGCTGTGCCTACAGCTGATGGAGAAGAATGACTGAAATGGGCAGACTCATTTCTCCTGGGCAACAGAGTAGTTTGTTCCTTCTGGGCCCAGATTTTTGCCTGCTTTGCTGCAGTGACCCACTTTTAGCAGAATGGGATGGTCTAAGGCTGCCCTCTTCAGTAGTTGTAGGCTCTGGGGATGTAGAAGTTACAGGCTGAAACCCTCCAGGTGAGGGATGCAGAATCCAGTTTCACTCTTCCTGCAAAGCAACAAGTTCGATTACATTATTTCTGTAGTCCGAGAAAGTACAGGTAGTCTGAGAACACCACCTGACAGAATCTTTATTTTGTCTGAGTTTAGTGGACATGAAGAGAAAGCGCCTCTCAAGGGCAGTTTTAGATGACTGAGAATTAACTCTGTAGTCTCCCTCTGTATTCAGAATGACAGTGGCTGCCCTGGGGCAGACCAAAGCCTTGTCTAGCCCAGTCATCTCGTAATAGCCAGTAGTGGATATTTAGGAGGCGATGTGCAAACACACAACAGCTTCCTGAAGTGCTTTTCTGTCTTCTAATGATGTGCTGTTTGAGGGAACATTGAGAACTGGGACTTAGATGGTTGTGCTTACTAGGTCCAAGTCATTATCTTTCCCCTGGATTTGACTTGCTGCGTTTTGAATCTTGTACGCCTTCAGCACTCACAGCATGCCACAGGGGGAACTTCTACCACTTCACTGCATACAGCATCGAAAGCAACTCCTGTTGTTCATTTCAGGCCTCCTGTCTTCTTGTACTGCAGAAGAGAATCTCCTATGAATGCTCCTAAGATGAATATGGGTGGCTTTTTTCTGTTGTCTTATTTCTGGAAGGGATATGTTTCTCTCCAGTGAGTTCAAAGGAAGTCTCATGTGAGAAGACGTTGTTTTAAATGTGCCCATGAAAACACTGTTCCCAGGACAAATGTGATTCCTGAAGGCCCTACATTTTTCAGGCTACAGGAGGCTTTTTTTTTTGCTTAAAATAAAGTGCAAACCATCAGGCGTGTTGTGAAATTATGGCATCCTATTTAGTGATATGGTATTTCACCTTACACCCAACCCTGCAGCCCTGAGCTGCTGCTAAAAAGAGATGGTTATGTCCAGTCCTGTGTCCTGTCACAGCTAGGTCCACTTTTACCTTTCTTTACTTGAGCAGGTGATCATAGAATCATAGAATGGTAAGGTTGGAAGGGACCTCAAGGATCATCTAGTTCCAACCTCCTGCCCTAGGCAGGGACACCTCCCACTAGCACAGCTCACTCAAGGCCTCCTCCAACCTGGCCTTCAACACCTCCAGGGAAGGAGCAGCCACAACCTCCCTGGGCAACCTGTGCCAGTGTCTCACCACCCTCACTGCAAACAACTTCTTCCTGACATCCAGTCTAAATCTCCCCTCTGCCAGTTTAAACCCATTGCCCCTTGTTCTGTCATTACAAGACCTTGTCAATAGTCCCTCCCCAGCCTTCCTGTAGGCCCCCTTCAGATACTGGAAGGCTACTCTAAGGTCTCCTGGAAGCCTTCTCTTCTCCATGCTGAAGAACCCCAACTCTTGTAGCCTGTCCTCATAGCAGAGCTGCTCCAGCCCTCTAAATCATGCATCTATCATGCAGCTAAACAGTTTGAGTTGATACGAGAGGAAGAACTGCATTAAATGGCAGATGAACGTATTAATTTGGGCAGCAACATATAGAATACAGTGGGATTTAAGAAAGGGGAATGTCCATCTGAGGCCTTGAGTGATCTGTTCCAGTGGGACATGTCCTTGCCTGTGGCAAGAGGGTTGGAACTAGATGATCTTTGAGGTCACTTCCAACCTAAACCGTTCTATGCCCTTCTCCCATCTCTGAGTTTAGAGACTTAGTATTTCTTTTGTTGTCAGTTAGATGTTCTTATTTGTTTTCTGCAAAAACTATTTTTTGGAGCATTCTGCTGAAGTCCTCCTGGCATGCCAATTTCCTGTTTGCCTCTCTCCCATCTATTTATGTACCTGTCTTCATGCCAGCTTTTTTGGCTTAACTAGAGATAGGGTTAAAAACCAACTAGCTGACCTGCTGGGTGGACACCTTTTAAAAGGTGTCATGAGGAGAGAGCCGAGTCTCTGTAGTTTGGAGAAGAGGAGATGGAGGAGTGACCTCATTAATGTTTATAAATATGTAAAGGGTGAGTGCCAAGAGGATGGAACCAGGCTCTGCTCAGTGATGCCCAGTGACTGGACAAGGGGCAGTGGGTAGAAGAGGCATGGGAGGTTCCATGTAAACATGAGGAAGAAATTTTTCACTGTGAGGGTGATGATGGAACACTGGAACAAGCTGCCCAGGGAGCTTGTGGAGTCTCCCTCACTGGAGGTATTCAGGACCTGCCTGGATGCGTTCCTGTGTGATCTGGTGTAGGTGACCCTGCTCTGGCAGGGGGGTTGGACTAGATCTTTTGAGGTCCCTTCCAGCCCCTAACATTGTGTGATTCTGTAAGATCCATAAGGTTGGTTTAAATTGATTAAGGGAGAGTAAAACAAAACCGAAATAAGCTTTTAACTGTTGTGTTATATGATGCTTAGCTACTTTTTCAATAAATAAAAAACAAACCAAAACCCTAAAAACCAACAAAACCCAAACAAAACCAACCAGCTAACCATAAACAAAACTATGAATGTTTGCTCACTGCACAGGGGGCCATGCTCCTACCTAGAACTTGTCCTTCTTCTGAGAAGGGCATTTCTTGTCTGTTTCCAAGCAAGGCCTGGAGACACAGCTCAGTTCTGCTTCCTACAGCATTTAGCCCACAGAAGCAGGAGGCCCTGTTGGACTGCCATGGCTGAGCCTCTGCAGCAGAAGGGTTCAAGTTATCTCAGGAGCAAGTCCTAACCACCTGCTGCTGCTGTTTCTGCCCTCAAACTGAAACTATGGGAAGCAGAGAATTTGAACCCATTGAAGTCGATTATGTAGGCTATTTGAAGAGTCAGGTGTCTTCCTTCAGGCCTTGTTTTGTTTCCTGGTTTGTCTTTCTTAGTGGCATCATTGAGTACAAAGGTGTCCTGGCTGCCAGTAGTATCCCCTGGCACCATCTCACCTGTTACATTTTAAACCTGCACTCCTTGTTAGAACACGATACATTACATTCTCAAAGGAGAACCCAGCTGGACACAAGGAAGAAGTTCTTTACAATGGGAGTGGTAAAACGATGAAACAGGCTACCCAGGGATGTGGTTGAGGAGGCCACATCCCTGGAGACATTCAAGGTCACACTTGATGTGGCCCTGGGCAGCCTGATCTAGTTGGAGGTGCCCCTGCTCCCTGCAGGGGGTTTGGATGAGATGACTTTTGAGGGTCCCTTCCCACCCAATGCAATCTGTGAACCCGATTGCTGAGGTTACCCAGACTCTCCTTCCCTCAGGAGGCATGGGAAGTCCCTATTCCCAGTCATCTGATTCAGTGGCAGAGTCTCTTGGTGTTCAGGGTAGATGCATTTCATAAGCAAGAGACCTGTCCTGACAGCCTGAGCCTCCTTTGGCCCGTTAGAATTGCTTCATGTGAGTGAGTGGGAGTTTACCAACAGTTTTCACTGTTGGTTTCAGGGTAGTAGAACTCGCTGAGCAGGTTGCCTGGCCCTTGGCCTGGGGAGGAGAATGAGCACTAGGAGCTTCTGCTCCTAGGTGAAAGAAAAAGTGATTAAACAGTCACTGAAAGATGTAATACAAATATATTTTTTTTGTTCCCTGAATTGTGTTGTCCTGAGGGACTGAAAGAGTATTTAGTAGTTCCTGGACAGTTGGACTTGCTGGGTTAACTCCTGGAGCTACTAGTGGCTTCTAGAAGCTCTAGGAGAGCCTTGTGAAGAGCATTCCCAGATAGTCTGCTGTACCCCTTCATCTCAGATACAACTGCCACTCAGTTATCAGTCTAAGTCTTATTACATGAAGAAGAGCAGCTAGGCAGACTAATTAGAGCTGCAGGAAGCCTTAGGTGAAAGGGCACAGTATTTGGCAGATTTTCTTCAGATTTTCAGGCACTTGGGTGTGCTTCATATACCTATTGATTCACTGTGTGGTTTTTGTTGCTCCCTAAGCTTTATAATAACCAATCTGTGGGTGTAATGAAGGCAAAATTCAATCAGAGTCTCTGACTCATCCCATCACTAGGATTTTGAACACAAGAGCAATTGCTTGCTGCCCACTCCTCCCCCACGCTCCCTATTAACTCAGGTCACTCACTGTTCCCACAGGCTTGCTCTCTCCAGGTCTCCCCACCTACTCCTTTATTTTTCTGGCAGGTGGTTTCTCTTTCATTCCTGGCTCTTTTTTTTTTTCTTTTTTTTTTTTTTTTAAAATTTCCTTGGTCCTATGTATGAAGCTTTTTCTCAGTTCAGGCATCAACTGTTCTTCCCAAGCTGTTAGTTATACTTGTCTGCATCATCAAAACAAAAGACAGGATTCTGCTCAGATGCAGAAGAGGCAAGACCCATGGTCTTATTAGTCCAGGTCCTCCTCAGCATTGGAAAGGTGTTTTGGTTTCCAGATTTCAAATAGCAACAACAAAGCAAATGAATAGCAAAACAAAACAACCCCAAAACAAACCACAGAAAGAATTAGGGAGCTTATTTGCTGTTTGACAACCTAAACCCCTCCCAATCTGCTATGAAGATGGCTCCTTGGTTTTGAGGAGGTGGATTGTGTTAGAAGCCTACTGCAATACATGAAAGTTGTCATAGTTCTAGAGATATTGGGGCATGCTCTTGAAAACCTGCTGTGAAGTACCTAACCCAGAACTGAAATACAAGTCATAAGCATTGTTTTTCTCTCACATTAATGGGTTTCTTGTGACTATGAGTGTGCTGTGCCAACCAGGATTAGATTCCTGCAAGGTCTTGATCACAACAAATAACAACTTAATAGTGGGGAAAAGAAATTGCCTCCTCATCTGCTTTGTCGGTGAGCTGCGTATCAAGGTGTTGTGATAGCCCCAATGCTTGGGAAGGCAAATTACTGAGCAGTATAAAGAAGTAGACAGTGGAAAACTGGGAAAGATGTAGTTGCTGTGGTGCAACATGTGTGCACATGGGCTGCAGGACCAGTGGAGCTGTACTGCTCCCTCTGTGGGCACCTATAACCCCATGCGTTTTTCCACAACATCAGTTTTAGGCTCCTCAGTTTAAGAGGGACAGGGATCTGCTGAAGGGGGTCCAGCAGAGGGCTACAAGGATAATTAGGGGACTGGAGCTCATGCCATATGAGGAAAGGCTGAGGGACTTGGGGCTTTTTAGTCTGGAGAAGACTGAGAAGGGATTTAATAATTATCTATAAATATCTGAGGACTGGGTGTCAGGAGAGGGGGGACAGGCTCTGCTCACTTGCTCCCTGTGATAGGACAAGGAGCAATGGATGTAAGCTGCAGCACAGGAGGTTCCACCTCAACACAAAGGGGAATTTCTTTACTGTAAGGGTCACAGAACACTGGAACAAGCTTCCCAGAGAGGCTGTGGAGTCTCCTTCTCTGGAGACTTTCAAGACCTGTCTGGATGCGTTCTTCTGTGACCTGAGCTAGATTGTATGGTCCTGCTCTGGCAGGGGAGTTGGACTCAATGATCTCTTTGGGTCCCTTCCAATGTCTGACATCCTGTGATCTTGTGAACAAGGCACTGTGCAGTGCTGTGCTCCTGACTGAAAGATGACCTGGTACAGTCGTTATAGTGTAGATGTACTCATTTTCATTGCAAGTCTTCAGCCTTCGCTTCCTCTTAGATTGCTTTAGCTTGAATGAGAGGAGATCTGTGGTGCAGTGTCCTAGCAAGTGCATGGACAGCCTAGGCTAGCTGCCCATCAGATGTTTTGCTGCTAACTCAGCTGTGTGTCCTGTAGGCCAGACATATTAAAACAAAAACAACTAAACCAAAAACATTTGGGCCATGAGCACTCTGCAGCAAAGCTATACCTTTAACTAAATGGGTTTATGTACCATATGTTGTTAGGGGTGGAACTTACTGAGCATCAGACTGGTGGCACCTGCGAAGATATGCAGTGGCCATAAGAACAGCTCAGCTGTCATTAAGCTAGCTGAGCTGCTAGGACCGTCTCCATTCACAGTGAGCTCTACTGCCTGTATCAAACAGTTCCCTCCGCCCTCAATCCCCAGCCAAGTGTAAAACTAAACAAAACCCAGCTTTTTAATGGAAATGTCACATGTGAAAGTCAAGAGACATAATGCCTTTTTTTTTTTTTTTTAATTTCCTGAAATTACTTTCTATATTAGGTCATCGTTTTAAAATTTGTATGTGTCTGTTTGCCATGGATAGAACCTGGAAGCTTGATTCAATTTCCCAAACAGAGGCATCTGATACTATTTGAAATACCCTAGAGTGCTCTTGATGGCTTTCCAGTGACATGCCAGAGGAGTGTGTCATATGTGCTGGCATCACACAGAGGTCCAGGATGTCCCAGGGTACTCCAAATGGTCCTGCTGACTTCTCTATGGCAACAGAGTAAAGCCCTTCTTGGGAGGCAGCATTAGTTCTTGTACTAACTGGAGACTGACGTCAACTGCTTTGAGTAAAAAGGTGGACAATGCATTTGCTACAGTGATGAAACCTAGCTGAGGAGAAAGCTGGGTTATAGGCCAAACCCAGAAGAAGCTGTCTTCTGTAGCAGAACGCCCTTGTGAATATCAAGAGAGGAATTAATGTTTCCAATGTGTACTTTATAATTCACCATTGGTAGTGCTAACAGCTAGTGTAAACTCATTAATTTGAAATAGCTGTGGCCGAAGTAACTGGGCTTGTCTTTTTCTTACATAAGACAAGGAAGAAAATCTTTCCAAATGCAGGGATGTTATGACAGTGAACTTCAGTCTATATAAAATTGAAAAAATGGACAGCATTTTTGCATATTTAAATTGAATGGCACCCATAACTACCTCTCCGTGAAGACTTTAAAGCTAGGAATTAACTAGAATAGTGGTCTGTGAATTTGAAAAGCCATGGAAGTTACAACAAAGAAATCATTTTCCTCTGAAGTGCAATTCTTCATTATTTCATTTGCAGGTATGAACATATCATATGTGTACTACATATACATGTAGTCTGTTTCTGGTACAAAATGGGAAAAATATATTTGCTTTTCAAGGAATTTCTTGATGGTGATTTTCCTATGGTAGTGGATGACAGTGAATGTCATGAAAATGCAGGCTACTCCCCAAACATGTTTTGCCTTACCTGTGTCACACAATGTA
>VWYK01004273.1:7255-27921 GCA_013399775.1 Semnornis frantzii
GAAACTTTATACAGGTTATAACAGGCTCTAGCAATAACTACTGATAATAGATAACATTAACTGAACTCCATTGAACTGGCAGAGAAGGTTGCTGCGGTCAGTGCACCGCTTGTGGTCAATACTCCGCCTGCCCACTAGATGGCCTCAGTGAGCTCCTTTCTGCTCATGGAAGAAGGCAATGGTGAGTTACAAGAGGCTTGAAGTATTCTCTCACAAAATGATCTCCTGACTGGCAGCTTCCGACAGTACCCAAAGGCTTTCAGGGAATTCTTGTCACCCACTGAGACTAGCGGTTCTTCCTGGGCTACTGGGGAAAGGAGACAGACAAGCTCTGACCTGGTCCTGATCTCCTCTGGATGATCTGTGTATCTCCAGGACTTCCTGTCTTGGCAGGAGGCTTTCAGGTGCAGGCAGGATGCAATGCCATGTGCAGTCTCAGCACAGTGTCACGCTGGCTATGCAGGCTGATTGCGTGGAGGCATTTAGAGCCTGCTCCTGGTAAGCTCTTGGCAGGCAGTTTCCAGGTAGTTCAGGATATAAGGCAGCATGAATATAACAGTGGAGAGCACGGATACAATGGCAGAGCACACATATAATGGCAGGGCACATTGTGCTACCTGCTCATGACCTTTTATCCATACAGCCCAAGACTAATGGGCCTTTGGACACAAAATAGCCAATCAGAATGGCAATTAGCCAAGCTTGATCATCTTAGGTGAAACCATAGGCTTGCTTTACTCTTTTTAGGGCAGAACACAAGCACAAGACATGCACAAGCTGAGCCTGTGTACCTTGTTTACCACAGGTTGCAAAGGGCCAGGATCCTCAGACCCAGTTGCTCCAGGTTCTTTGTCCTCTTTCCCGTAGTTGCTTCTCCCCAGAAGAGAGGGAGGGAGAACAGACAAACATCTCTTGTATAAGCCTATTTTGGCCTGCCTAGGCCTACCATAACAATTGGTAGCTGTAGCAAACCATTCAGATTTGCAGCATTCATCCTCCCCATGTGTTCTCCAGAAGACAGACATCAGTTTGCCTCTAGCCTGTTCAATAAACCTAAGTCTTAACACACATACACACACACACACACACACACACCCCAATCTCTATAGCAATCTCAAGCGCTGAACTTCAACACGAAAGTTGTTTTTGTTGTTGCAGCCTTGGCAAGCAACACTGAAGTCAATAAAAATATGAAATTAAAAATATCAAAAGAGTCCAACAAGTTTAGGCATTTGGTCATGGAGAAATCCCAGATGGTTATGATCAGGTTTCCAGAGAGGGGGTGAGAAGTTGTAAGTTCTTGTCACATTATGGTTGTTTGGCCTTATCTTGGTTGTTGTATTCCTGCGTAACAGAGGGTGCCACGGCAAATGGTGTTTGGTGCAGCTTCTGCCACTCTGGTAGACGTTGGCTGCCCATATCTAAACCAGGGCTTTGCATAACATGTACATGCTGTGCAAGGAGAGTGTTAGGAGATGGCTGTAAGATATTTTTCTTTGTTTTGGTAAGTGAAATGCATGAAAGAGAGTATGCATTAAATGCTAACAAATATCAGAGGGCTGCAGCAGCTCTGCTATGAGGACAGGCTGTGAGAGTTGGGGCTCTGCAGCCTGGAGAAGAAAAGGTTTCCAGGAAACCTTATAGTAGCCTTCCAGTATCTGAAGGGGGCCTACAGGAAGGCCAGGGAGGGACTATTGACAAGGTCTTGCAATGACAGGACACAGGGCAATGGGTTTGAAGTGGCAGAGGGGAGATTGAAAGTGGATGTTAGGAGGAAGTTGTTTGCAGTGAGGGTGGTGAGACACTGGCACAGGTTGCCCAGGGAGGTTGTGGCTGCTTTCTCTCTGGAGGTGTTCAAGGCCAGGTCGGACAAGGCCTTGAGTGACCTGTGCTAGTGGGAGGTGTCCCTGCCTATGGCAGGGGGTTGGATGATCCTTGAGGTCCCTTCCAACCTTATTATTCTATGATTCTATAAGTATTTGAGTTTTCCAAAGGTTGCGGTGGGTTACAAATAAGCTTCAACTTGCACGTTTTCAGGTTGAAGGAGGACTTGTCTGGTGTGGCTTCTACCGCTCTGGTAGAGGTTGGCTGCCTGTATCTAAACCAGGGCTTTGCATAACTTGCACATGTTATGCCAGGAGAGTGTTAAGAGATGACTGTAAGGTATTTTTCTTTGTTTTGGTAAGTGAAATGCATGAAAGAGAGTATGCATTAAATGCTAACAGGTATTTGAGTTTTCCAAAGGTTGCAATGGGTTACAAATAAGCTTCAGTTTGCGTGTTTTAAGGTTTAAGGAGGACTTGTTAGTTCTTTATTTTCTTCCTGAATGGAGACTCTCCTATGCATGTTGTCATAACTGGTGAGAGGTGCCTTTTCTAGGAGCTTTAAAATTGATTTTGCTATTTAATCAACTCATCTCCCCTGAAATTTGGGAACCCATTCCTGATGCTGTCTTTGACCTTTCTGCGTTCTTCTGCTGGCGCATTAAACAGTTTGTGGCCAGCCTTGTGCCAGTAAATGTGTGACATTTGTTACAGCTTTTGCTGTGGTGAGCAATAGAGGAGGGAGGATTTATCCTGTGGGTTTTGCAGACAAGGTGCCTTATTTCACGGTTACCTGTGGTTTCAGGAGGCTTGGTTTGGCATAGATGGTGGCCTTCAACATGATGTTCCTCAAATGATTATGTGGAGATGTGACTGTCTTGACTTCTGGGCTAATGATCTGGGATCACAAGTGTTATTTTCTATCAGTTTTGTAATAGCCTGGATGTATTCTGTGTCTGCAGTCTGAAATGACACCTTCAAAATAAACCCAACACATCTGGAGGAGCTCCTGTCGTTGTGGCTTGTGATAAGGGCTAGTTTATAGAATCATAGAATGGTAAGGCTGGAAGGGACCTCAAAGATCATCTAGTTCCACCCCCCTGCCATAGGCAGGGACACCTCCCACTAGTACAGGTCACTCAAGCTATGAGTGCCAATGGAGTTCTTATAGAAGAAAGGCATTAAGAAAATAATGACCATACCATATCCTAGGAGTGAATACCTGAAACATGAAAGTCAGTTTCAGAACACCTTAGTAAATTGTTCTTGGCTCCTCTCTCGCTCAGATGTGAGTAAATTAGGAGTAGCGCCCCTTAAGTCAGTGGTTCAGAAGGAAGGACGTGGAAGTGTTGAAGTGGGTCCAGAGGAGGCCGCGAAGATGCTGAGAGGGCTTCAGCAGCTCTGCTGTGAGGACAGGCTGAGAGAGTTGGGGCTCTGCAGCCTGGAGAAGAGAAGGCTTCCAGGAGACCTTAGAGTAGCCTTCCAGTATCTGAAGGGGGCTCCAGGAAGGCTGTGGAGGGACTATTGAGAAGGTCTTGCAATGACAGGGCAAGGGGCAATGGGTTTAAAGTGGCAGAAGGGAGATTGAAAGTGGATGTTAGGAGGAAGCTGTTTGCAGTGAGGGTGGTGAGACACTGGCACAGGTTGCCCAGGGAGGAGGAGCTTTGATCACGTTGAGTGATTCTGTGCTCCACAACCTCCCTGGAGGTGTTCAAGACCAGATTGGATAAGGCCTTGAGTGACCTGTACTAGTGGGAGGTGTCCCTGCCTATGGCAGGGGGTTGGAACTAGATGATCCTTGAGGTCCCTTCCAACCTTATCATTCTATGATTCTATGAATGTAAGTGATAAGGAGTATGTGGTCCAGAATATCAGGAGATCCCACTTGAAGGGGTTAAGCTAATTGGCATAGTCCAGATTCAGATGTCTGAATGTCACTTTGAGATTCTTTGGTGTTTTGGATGTATACTTCCCAGTCGCTTGCAGTTTAAGCAGAACTCCTAAGCACAGGCTACTTACCCAAAGTGACCTCTCCATGACTTTTAGAAAATCTAAAAGGGCAAATCTTCTGTGTTAGTTCTAAATGTCAACATCCAGTCTGCATTTTCTACAATAAAAGCATATATGAATGTAAATGGAATGCACCTCAGAACAGGTTTCCCAGTCTGAACAGGTTAAAACTTCAAGAAATTTCAACTAGCTGTTGGCCAGTAAGGACTTGCTGCCCTTGTAGGCTGAGAGAAAGTTTCCCTCCGAGGAGGCACACAATCACTTTGATGGTTGCACATGTGAAATGTGTACCAACTGTTGTGCTTATTTGTGTGTGTGTGACACCAGCCTGAAGCCACCCAAAGAATGGTGTCTTCAGTGACTGCACTGAAGACCAGCTATGTAAAGTAACATCTCAGCTACCTATTTCAGTCCCCAAAGGCTCCAAACTGCAGGCTGTAGTTGAAAACTACAAACCATGCCTGTGCCCATGTCCTGGCTACACATGCTAGTGAAAGGTTCCCTCATGGCTTTTACATGAGTGTGTTCCAAACTGCTCAGTCAGAGCTCTTATTTTCGTCTGGAGCTGGCAGCAGAGGCCAGCTCTCTTTTATCCACACATTAAGCACACATTTTAAAGTGTGTTGTTTTTGGAAAGAAACTTAGCAACTTCCCTTTTGAATGCAGACACAGAGGTCTGTTTGCAGAATTGATGGTCTGTACTCGAGTGAACTTCTCTGTCTCTGGACTTTGTGAAAGACGAAGTCTGTGAGTTCAGGGATCACCTTTCTAAATGGGGCCTCACGAAAGGCAAGGTGAAAGGAAGGGCAGCTTGGAGGGGAAAAAAACAGATGAACCTCAAGAGTTTAGTTTGGCAAGAAGCAGTGCAAGTTTGTTGTGCTTTAAAAACTTTTATTGGGCTCTCTCCTGCTTTAATTAGACCTTGTTTTTATTACTTTCATAATGTACTAATATATAAAGCATATGGATCTGGACCTGTACAAGTGTGACTGACTTCCTCAACCCTTGATTTCTCTCGTGCATCCAACCAGAGGAATGGTGTCCTTGTGACTTTCCTCACCTTACCCTGCTAGGTTTATGGTGGTGTCCAGTACAGACAGCTTCACAGTCATCATGCAGGGGGCAAGGTTAGCAGAGCAGAACCACAGCTTTACTCTCCTGAATTCTTACAGTCAGCACAGTTATCCAGCCGGCTCTCATACCTCTCCCTAGTCCCTTACGCTGCATGCCGCTTTCCATGGGCTGGGATTGGCAGCTAGATGGAGTGTGTATCAGTGGTCATGGTGGCCTTCATGGCCCATTGTGGGGACCAACACATTGCTTTTGTAGCTCAAGCCTGGCTGTTACTTAGGGTCCTTGCAAGACTGCTGGGCTTGCCGTGTGCCGGCGGTCATCCTTTCGCACTCGTACCCATATAATTACTACTGCAACAGGGTTTGCTGCTGTATCTCATTACTGTTTCCTTTGTGAACATTTCTCAGTGAGGCAGTTTGTTTCATTTTACTTGTCTGGAAAAAAATTACTTCCTTTCTTCAGGATTTGAGTAGACTCGAGTTGTTAGCGTTCTTCAAAGACCTTTCTTATTGGGGTCAGAAACAAGTTTTGTACTGTCTTAGGGATAAATGTTTTGGGTGTTTCATATAAAGGCTTCCTGTATTTGCAGGTTTTAAGAAAGTATCTTTTTATGTAGGCAAGGCAAATGCTAAGACATTTTGCTTGCAATCTACTGATGGCTTTTGCAAACATTAAAAGTATTGCTGTTTCCACTTGACTGATCAAGTGAGTTGCAATGAAATTTATTTTCACTGTGTCATTTAAAATATTTGAGGAGAGTCAGCACACCTATTATGATGGAGCCCCATCCTGCATAATTTTGTGCTTTTGGGTGTGTGCTTAATCTAAGACTCATCGATAGTGCTGAAAAGCTGAAGCTCAACTGCAGCCAGTACTTGGGAGGGTGTATCTACCATATTCATTGCATGCACCATTGATTTCCTTGCTAATCAGCCATTTTTCGTGACATGAATACCTTCCCTCCATCCACTGCAGGCACATGAAATCAGAGACACCCCTTACAACCTTTAACATTCATTAAAATAAAGAAAATTTTTAATCCAGATGCTAGAAGATGTAATTGGACACAGAGAGTGTGTGGGAGAAGACTTGTATGTATAATTAACAAGCCAGGGAAATATAGTTAGAAAGACTTTGGCTTCCAAAAGGGAGGCATTTGGATTGAAATTAAATGTTTTTATCCAAGTAAAACTGGACTGCAGCAAGAGCAGTGTGGGGAGCAGAGCAAGGGAGGGGACTCTGCCTCCTTACTCTGCTCTTCTTAGACCCTACCTGGAGTCCTGTGTGCAGTTCTGCAGCCCCAGCACAGGAAGGACATGAAAGTTTTTGAGCCAGTCCAGAGGAGGCCACAAAGATGCTGAGAGGGCTGCAGCAGCTCTGCTGTGAGGACAGGCTAAGAGAGTTGGGACTCTGCAGGCTGGAGAAGAGAAGGCTTCCAGGAGACCTTAGAGTAGCCTTCCAGGATCTGAAGGGGGCTCCAGGAGGGCTGTGGAGGGACTATTGAGAAGGTCTTGCAATGACAAGAGAAGGGGCAATGGATTTGAACTGGTAGAGGAGAGATTGAAAGTGGATGTCAGGAGAAAGTTGTTTGAAGTGAGGGTAGTGAGACACTGGCACAACCTCCCTGGAGGTGTTCAAGGCCAGGTTGGATGAGGCCTTGAGTAACCTGTACTAGTGGGAGGTGTCCCTGCCTATGTCAGAGGGTTGGAACTGGATGATCGTTGAGGTCCCTTCCAACCTTACCATTCTATGATTCCAAGTCTCACTCATTCTTTGAGGCAATACTAAGCTTCTGAATCTAAAATTCAGTGTTACCCTTGCAACGCAATTGTATCAGACCTTCTTTCTTCAGTATGAAGGTGAATGAGGAAAACATCAAAATAAATAGAGTGTAGTAAGTAGAGAGAAAAAACTCAGGGTCTTGTAACATATCACAGCCAGGAGAATAAATTTCTGATGGGACCAGATCTATTTTATTGTAATTCAGTTTATTTACAGGTGTTTTCTGGATGTAGTTTTGCCTCTGTTAATCACAGCAAGTCATTAAAATTAGTCTGGATAAGCAAAGATAGGAGGTCTAGAAGAGGAATACCGGAATATCCAATCTCCAGGAATCAGGACGATCTAAAAATTCCTTAGGTTTTTTTTCCCTACGTGTTCAGAACTGTGCTGTCTTCATTTTGGAGGGAGGGCCCTGTAGTAATACTGTGTCCCTGACAGCTTTAATTGTTAATCACTGCAAACTAATGAGAGCTATCCAAAGGAGAACTGAGGACTGTGTGTCCTGCACCTGAGTAGGCACAATCCCAAGCACAACTCCAGGCTGGGTGGGGAATAGCTGAGAGCAGCCCTGAGGAAAAGGCCCTGGGGGTTTGGGGTGATGAAAAGCTCAAGATGAGGCTGCAGTGTGAGTGCAGCCCAGACAGCAACTGTGTGCTGAGAAGGCTTCCAGGAGACCTTAGAGTAGCCTTCCTGTATCTGAAGGGGGCCTACAGGAAGGCTGGGGAGGGACTATTGACAAGGTCTTGCAATGAGAGGACAAGGGGCAATGGGTTTGAAGTGTCAGAGGGGAGATTTAGACTGGATGTTAGGAGGAAGCTGTTTGCAGTGAAGGTGGTGAGACACTGGCACAGGTTGTCCAGGGAGGTTGTGGCTGCTCCCTCCCTGGAGGTGTTCAAGGCCAGGTTGGACGAGGCCTTGAGTGACCTGTTCTAGTGGGAGGTGTTGGAACTGGATGATCCTTGAGGTCCCTTCCAACCTTAACATTCTATGATTCTACGTTGGAACTACTCCTTACACCTAAGCAAGCTAAAGAGCCGCACCTTACATAGATAAACTATTTGCCTTCTCTTGAGGTTAATAAATCTGAGGAAGTTGCTCTGAGGAACTTGCTCTGAACGTAACAAAGCAAAAACCAAATGCCCTTGTACCGAGTCTTGAGGCTTTGCTATATCATAGGATCATAGAATGGTAAGGTTGGAAGGGACCTCAAAGCTCATACAGTTCCAACTCCCTGCCATAGGCAGGGACACCTCCCACTAGTACAGGTCACTCAAGGCCTCATCCAACCTGGTCCTGAACACCTCTAGGGAGGCTGTGGAGTACAGAATCACCCAAGTGGTCAAAGATCACGTTGGGTGATTCTGTGCGCCACAACTTCCCTGGGCAACCTGTGCCTGTGTCTCACCACCCTCACTGCAAACAACTTCCTCCTGACATCCAGTTTCAATCTCCCCTCTGCCAATTTAAACCTATTGCCCCTTGTCCTGTCATTGCAGGACCTTCTCAATAATCCCTCCCCAATACGTTTTCCTTAAAGTAAGATACCAAAAACCCAACCCTAAAGCTGTCTTCATTTGTGAGTGAAAGCTTCATGTCGAGCCAACTGGATCAATCAAGACATTCTAGCAAAATAAGAGTCTGGATGACCTTTATATCACAACAGGGACTTTATCAGCCACTTCTTTTCCCCTGAGCCAACCATATCTTCATGCCTGGTAAGAAGGCACTATTGAACTCTTCAGAAGTGCCCACATAGAAGGACTGGTAAGTTGTCAGCTAACAGTGTTTTCTTTGTCACTTCCCTCCTCTTTACTCTCTCCATCTCCACCTGGAGGTTCTGGGCAGCCAGGATTATATTGAACACAGTTCTAGCTTCTCACAGCAATGTTTCAGGCTCTTATTACTGTGCAGTGACCACCAAGTCCTCATAACTTTCTTGGTCTGGGCTCATTAAGGGGAGAGCAAAGGCTGCTGGAAATGGTGCAACTCCAGCCAGTTATTGCTGGGGTGCCTGGAGTGAGCCATGCTGAAGCACTGGGGACCTCTTTGTACTCTTGTCTGCTTTGCTGCAGATCTGCTGTCAACAATTAAGCTTTCTATAGGGAGCCACAACCCTGCCTATATTGATTTTCCTAAACAGTTGCTCTGTTTTAGTGCCCTTGAAGGGACTATATGTCTTTTTAATTAAAAATAAAGTAAATATCAAATGAGCAATGAGGGGTGCAGTGGGCAGAACTGCATATTGACATTTTGTTCTGGAGGTGGACTCATAGACACCGCCTATGAGGGACTCCAGGATGTGAAAAGTGTTTTCCCCTTACTGGTTATCTCCTTTGGTGACCTCAAGGGGAGCATACTGGCATGGCTTGGAAATACAACTGATCATTTACTTTAGACTGAGAAATTGAAGAACTTAAATTCACACAAGAAGTTTGTTTTAAAAATCTCAAGGCAGCCTTCATTGATAGTGAGATTTCATCTCTGAAACTCTTGCACTTCTGCTGCTGTGTGTTTGGCTTCATGCTCAGGGGCCATGATCTTCTATTTTTCCAGTGTACTGTCTCAGTGAGGGGATTATGCATTTAAGGCACAGTACCAGTATGAGATATATTCTTAGGAAAGCTTTGTGGAAGTCCTGAGTGAACAAACACATCAAATTTCTGCTAGCATTGTCATTGTTATTTTTCATCCTTTTTCACTGAATCACAGAAGCAACCAGGTTGGAAAAGAGCTCTAAGATGGTCGAGTCCAACCTATCACCTAACCCTTCTAATTAACTAACCCATGGCACTAAGTGCCTCATGCAACCTCCTCTTAAACACCTCCAGGGACGGTGACTTCACCACCTCCTTAGGCAGCCCATTCCAGTGCCAATCACTCTTGCTGGGAAGAACTTCTGCCTAACATCCAGCCTGAACCTGCCTTGGCACAGCTTGAGACTGTGTCCTCTTGTTCTGTCCCTGGATGCCTGGGAGAAGAGCCCAACCTCACCTGGCTACAACCTCCTTTCACGTAGCTGCAGAGAGCAATGAGGTCTGCCCTGAGCCTCCTCTTCTGCCGGCTGCACACCTGCCTACCCAGGTGCAAGGAGGAGGAGAGGAAGAAGAGGGATTTCTCTGATGCATTCTGTGTACAGTTCAGCACAAGCACCAGTGAAATAATAGAATGAAAGGCAAAAACAATCAAGCCAACAGTCAGTAAATGTCAGTGTGCTCAGGAAAGAGCATCATTATTTCAGATGAGGGTATCGAAGGGCAAAGAAACGCAGCAGCTTTCTGGGGGTCACCCACGTGGCATGAGCAGTCCTTGGAGCAAAGCCTTTGTCTGGTGAGGTCTGCTCTTACATGCTGTTCATTGGACCACCATGCAAAAGAGAAGGGAAAAGTGGAATTGCACTTTTAACATTTCCACAGTAAGCATTGATTAAAATTGCTCTTATAATTTTATGGCAATAAATCTTATTTGACAGTTTGGTTGTATTGTAGTGGGAGATGGATGGGAAGGAGGACGCAAGCAATCGATTGCTTCGTCTAACTAGGCAAGAGCAGGAGACATGAATTTGCAAGAGGAACGGTGAAACTGTTAGGACCAACTATTTTTCTTAGAAAATAATTTAAGAGTTTTCATGTGGAAGAACATCTCTGGCTATTTGCTAAAGAAGAAAGAGGTGAAACTTCCAAGGCAAGCTACAAGGTTCCCAGCAGCACAGTGTGCTGGTCGTGGAGGGCAGCGTGCTGGGTTGCAATAGCTCAGCTGTTCTCTGGGCTGGAGATAAATTGCAAAGGCAAAGGAAATCTTAATTCCCGTGGTTTAAACACTGATTTAAAGAACCATTCCTAAAGTGGATCAATAAAGTAATCTGTTTCAAGTAAATAGGTAGAGGTGAGCAAAAACGTCCAAGGAAGCAGACATCTCTTTCTTCATGCCCTTAACATCTCGGTGGGCTCAGGCAGACTGAGCAGGCTTTGTGCTTGCTGAGGCTGGGTAGTGTTTTCTCTTTGCTGCTCTTTGTTTGGAGACCATTTCCTTTAAGGCTGATTTACCAGAGCAGCAGTGCATTGATGCACACATAAGCCTATTTTGCAAGGGTAGAAACCAGATTACAATTTTGAAATTCCTTCTGCTCCTGCCCCTCCTCCCCCAATAAAAAATAAAAAGAAATTTTATACTGGCTTCTAATATGAATTGCTTTTCTAATTCTGCTTCTGGATCTAATTACTAAATTGAGACAACATTGGTATCTGTGCTGCATGCAGTCTCCTGCTTCTCCACACAAGCTTATGGTCCAGTCAAAAGCAACACAGAGCTGAAGTGAATATTTTATTTTTATTTTTTCTCCTTTGTAAGCCACGTTGCTGGACTGTACACAACTACATGCAAGGATCTTCTAGGAGGAATGCAAAATTATGAATCAAACCCATCCCTTACCCCTGGCAACACCAAGGGACAGGTTTTTCACTGGTTGTTACTGTCTTTGCTGTGTCCTATGACATTCAATGTTGTCGTGGTGTTCTGCGGAGAGGAGCAGTGTTCATCACACAATAACGAAGCAGAGCCTTCATGGACATGTTGGCAGCAGGCTGATTGGGAGCTGGCCTTGCTAAAACTCAGCTTATGACAAAATATTCTCTTTGAAGCGTAGCTGCTGTAGCATTTGGTATTCAGTGGCTCTGGGCACAGTACATCTAAAGGAGTTCATCCAATATTGATGGTCTTCCAGTAAAAGGAGGAGGGAGGGTGTGTGGGAAATAGTAGTCCTGTTTCTTAAAGCTTGTATTTTTAACTTGTCTTCCTGTTCCTTGATCTTGGTCTGAAAGGTCTGATGCCATACCAGGGTAAAACACAGCATTAAAGATCTATGCTCTGTCTTCTGTAAGTACAAGTTAATGTTTTCTCTGACTTGCAGCCTTATGGAGAAAAGAATGAGCCTGTTTCTGTGAGCATCGCTGTATATTGTAAATCAATATCAAACTATAATGTCTGAAAGTTTCTTCAGGGCTGTTTTACATCAGTCTTGTGTTAGAGGACGTTAGTACCCGAAGACATGACTCTGTGCTTTTAAAAGGGATAGTCTTGCCTCTGCTTTGTGCATGTGGAAAATGGGTTCAGCTTCCTGATCTAAGAATTAATCTCTTTGGTTTACTGCTGTTGCCTCTTGCACCACCGCTTTGGCGTCCCCACACAGTTGGGTGCCAAATAATAAGATGTGATGATTTGGGAGTTATCCACCCCCACTAACCCCCATGAAAATCCCCCAGACTAGACTCAGCCAGCTGGAAGTTAAGGACTTAAGCTCTATTTACAGCTTAGCACAATGGACAAGCAGAGATATACACAATAGACATTAATAGTTACAGACATATACAAGTTAAAGGGAATACAGAAACACAATCCCCCTTCCAGAAATCAGAGTCCCCAGGAGGGGCTCCCAACCACGCTTTCATCTTCTTTCCACCCCTATACCTTACTCCAGGGTCTGCCTTCCATGCAAGGTGAGTTTGGAAGATGGGCAAGGGGGTTTAGAAGCAGAGTGGTTAGTAAGGTTACTCAGCAGAAAGCCAGAAGACACAGCAGCTCCCGGAGAGAGAGACTCTCTACCTTATCTGTGTTTGTGTCCTTGTTTTTATACATCTCAAAAAGCCTATGACTGCAGCAGACATCACCTGTGTTTGCTTTTCACAGCCTATAATCTAATTTTTTTCATTAAAGTATTTCGATTAACCTCAAACCAGAACACTTGTATTAGAGGATGCGGGTACTCAAAGACATGACTCTGTGCTTATAAAAGGGATAGTCTTACCTCTGTTTTGTCCACATGGAAAATGGGTTCAGCTTCCTGATATGACTGAGAATCTCTTTGGTTTACTGCTGTTGTCTCTTGCACCACTGCTTTGGCATCACCACACAGTTGTAAGTGCCAAGATAAGGAAGAACCACAGAAAGCTGGAAGACAAGGAAGGGGGATGATGCTTTTAGCAGCGCTGAGGTCAGTTTAGGTTGAGATTTCCACCCCCAGGTTGTGTTCGTGTGTGCATGGAGGGTGAAACTGCTGCTGCTTAAGGAGCTGCTGATCTCCAGGTGAGACGCTGTAACTAGCTGTGTAGGGCAGTGCCAGATGTTTGCAAAAAAGACATTGTTTAAGCTGAGCTGACTTATGCTGCATTTTCCAAGAGGCTGTAACTTCTTGAGAGGCAGTACCTTGCTGGGTGTAGTTCAACCTGTAGGAGCAAAAGCAGTTCACAAAGGTGTTGACAGCATTACCAACATTTGCTGATGCAGAACAGCTGCTTGGGTACCAGAGGCCTTAACCAGCGTTGCTGTCTGCTGTGAAACTCTTGGATGTATGACCCTGGCCTGAGGAGCCATCCTGACACAATTAACTTTTAAAGGTACACTGACCACCTTCTTCATAATCTTTTTCCATATGAAATAGCACTTACTCTGCTGTCTGCTCTGAGTGTACTACAACTGCATGTTGATCTTAAAACCTATTAGACAAGTTTTTGTCATCTTTATAATCTTTTCCACATGAAATAGCACTTACATTGCTATCTGCTCAGAGTGTACTACACTACAACTACTACAACTGCATGTTGCAGGAGACCTTAGAGTAGCGTTCCAATATCTGAAGGGGGCTCCAGGAAGGCTGGGAAGGGACTATTGACAAGGTCTTGCAATACCAGGACAAGGGGCAATGGGTTTGAACTGGCGGAGAGGAGATTTAGACTGGAGATTAGGAGGAAGTTCTTTGTGCTGAGGGTGGTGAGACAGTGCCACAGGTTGCCCAGGGAGGTTGTGGCTGCTCCCTCCCTGGACGTGTTCAAGGCCAGGTTGGACAAGGCCTTGAGTGACTTGTGCTAGTGGGAGGTGTCCTTTCCTATGGCAGGGGGTTGGAACTAGATGATCCTTGAGGTCCCTTCCAGCCTTACCATTTTATGATTCTATGTTGATCTTTAAACCTATTAAACAAGCTTTTGCATGTGCATATGGGTAAGCTTTAAACTCTTATCCATCTACAAACTTATTTTGGTTATGGAATCATAGAATCGTAGAATGGTAAGGTTGGAAGGGACCTCAAAGATCATCTAGTTCCAACCCCCTGCCATAGGCGGGGGCACCTCCCNTTTCAATCTCCCCTCTGCCAGTTTGAACCCATTGCCCCTTGTCCTGTCATTGCAAGACCTTGTCAATACTCTCTCCCCAGCCTTCCTGTAGCCTCCTTCAGATACTGGAAGGCTACTCTAAGGTCTCCTGGAAGCCTTCTCTTCTCCAGGCTGCAGAGCCCCAACTCTCTCAGCCTGTCCTTACAGCAGAGCTGCTGAAGCCCTCTGAGCATCTTCGTGGCCTCCATCTGGACCCGCTCCAGCAGTTCTGAGACAGTTATGTGAGACAGCAGGTTTCTAAAGGAGAAGCTGCTGAAACACTTCTTTGGCATTAGCTATTCATGCAGTGTTCGTGGCTGAGGCCAACAACAAAGCTGTGATGTGGCAGTCAGTACAAACAAGCCTGGAAACAAGACTACAGTTTATTTAAAATTCTCACATGCCGTGGAGAGAATGAGCAAATTGCATTTCATTGCTAATATTCATTATTAGTTTTTCATCCACAGCGTGGTGTGGAAGCATTTGTATTTGAATTTGTTTTGCAGAAAAAAAAGCCTCCTTTTATGATCCTCCTTGTGAGTAGCAACCTCTGATGGCAGACGGCTATTAATTGTTAATTATCTGCTGGTAATTTACTTGTGCGTGAGTTGAGCAATCCATTAGGTGGTGATTTTAATTTTTTTTTTTTTTTTGAGAGAAATATGTAATGAAAAGTGTTAGATTTTGCTTTCCCTCAGCCCTCTTTTGGCTTGCAGTGGAATTAGCTGATTGATTAGATTACAGGATTTACCCAACTCACACTCTGTGTGCAAGAGATTGCCGTTAAGTACATTAAGAAAATCTGAAGCAAGACACAGATAAATGAAGCAGTGTTTTGGGTGGCAGTTAGGCTAGTGGCTGAGAAATTGGAAGTTAAATTAATAAACACAAGAGGACTGGGCTAATTCAGAGATTTTTAATTTTTTTTTCCTTCCCTTCCAATCTCTCTTGATTTATGGATGCCTAAAAGTTTTTGAGTGGAAATCTAAAAGCTGCACAGCCGAGAAGCTCAGTAGCAATAAGCTGATTTTCTTCCATACAGTGAGGCTGCGTGGAGCATGGACTGAAAACTTTAATCTAATGCTGTGCTTTGACACTCACCTCCCTAATGCACTCACCTCTGTCCTTGTGCTCCTTCTGTTGGGCATGACATTAGTCTCAATTTTCAAGCAGCACTATAACTTGCTTTCTCCTATGCCAGGAGCCAAACACTTAAAGGTGACTGTCATCTGGCTGACTTGATGCTAGTCTTAATTTCATGATCGTGCCTCAGCAGTCCATCCGTGGTAGCTGTCTGGGTGTGCAGCTTTTGGTAATTTCATTTACTGTCACTTGCAGTGGACAGAGTGGGAAGCAAAGCCCAGTTGCATCTGTTAACAGTTGTCTTTTCACACCTTGCTTGTGACTTCGAGGCACAACATCACAGTTTATGCTTGAGGTACTGGAATATATTGGGACTTAGTGATTTTTCTGGTAGATCCATGTGCACCAATTCAGACTTCCTTGCCGAGCAATTCAGCTGAGAAGTTAATTAGTCATTAAAAGAGTTACTTTCTCTATTAAATGGAGTTGGCTTTAATTGGCTGTCTGGAAACCAACTGCTGTAGTATGTTTTTTTGCAGAGCAAACGTACTCTGTTTGGCTGCTGTTCTTGACAGCATGGAACTGGGAGCAGGGGGCAGGGGCTGTGCTTTCCCGCTGAGTGCCCTGTCTTTCCGCAGGAGTTTGCTACTTTTAGCTCCACTTGAAGGAGTGACAAAGTCTATGGCACATTTGTCACGTCAGCGATTTTGTTAGTAATTGGCCTCAAGTCTGACAAGATAAATAACACTGAGGAAGAAAATGTCACTAAATAAGTACCACTCACACTCTTCTGCTGTGCTGGACACAGCGGTCCCGCAGCAGAGCAAGGAGTGTAGCACATCTGCTGGCTGAAATGGCAAAAGGTGCTCTTTATACCCCACACAGGGAATACTGAGGGGTCTACCTGCTGGGAGCTGCAGCTCTGCATAATTAGAGTAGCTAGTGTCGAAAAGGGAATGGAAGACAACATTCCCACTGATTCTTGTCCTTCATGGTCATGCCCTGGCAAGGCTTTTGCAGATCCACGTTGCTGTGACCCTCTATAATGCCTGTGGACAGCAGGTCACAAATGGCTTCTCCAAAGTTCTGGAGCCCCGAGTACAGGAAGGACATGGAAGTGTTGGAGCCAGTCCAGAGGAGGCCACAAAGATGCTCAGAGGGCTTCAGCAGCTCTGCTGTGAGGACAGGCTGAGAGAGTTGGGGCTCTGCAGCCTGGAGAAGAGAAGGCTTCCAGGAGACCTTAGAGTAGCCTTCCAGTATCTGAAGAGGGCTCCAGGAGGGCTGTGGAGGGACTATTGAGAAGGTCTTGCAATGATAGGACAAGGGGCAATGGGTTTAAAGTGGCAGAAGGGAGATTGAAAGTGGATGTTAGGAGGAAGTTGTTTGCAGTGAGGGTGGTGAGACACAGGCACAGGTTGTCCAGGGAGGTTGTGGCTGCTCCCTCCCTGGAGGTGTTCAGGACCAGGTTGGATGAGGTCTTGAGTGACCTGTACTAGTGGGAGGTGTCCCTGCCTATAGCAGGGGGTTGGAACTAGATGATCCTCGAGTTCTCTTCCAACCTTACCATTCTATGATTATATAAGTTCCATTTTCAGTGAAACAATATTCATTCTTCCTCAGCTTTTGGACTTCACCTTAATTGTATTTAGCTGATACTGTTTGAACAATTTATAATCTCTCTTCTCTCACCATGCTGTGGTGGCAGGACACCCAGCAGTGGTGTGACATGATGAGCCATGTCAGGTCTTGGATTCATTGTCAGTGACTGTGGGAGGTGCAATTTGAGACAGCAACCAGGACCAGGGTGCAGAGGTGCAGGCACGGCGCTGAGTCCAGCCCTGTGGGAGCTGTGTGCTGGTAGCACGACTGGCTTCTTTCTCCCTCCTTGGAGAGGCTGTTTATCAAGATAAATAATGGCATGGGAGTTTGGGAGAGGACATTTAATCAGCTATTTCTCCTTAGTTACAGATATCTTTTCTTCAAAGCCATGTACTCAGCAAAGCACACAGCCAGCATAGCCTGAAATAGCCAGAGAACAGCCATCCCAATTGATCACAATGCTCCCAAACAAAGAGTCATTTGTTTCTGCAGTCTGAGGAGGGTATTCAGTGAAAAACTGACAGCAGTACATCAAAAATTGCAGTTTATCTTTCAAGAATGCCTTGAGTTGCACAACATTATCCCACGTGCGATCTGCAAGCGTGGAACAGTAGCAGTGCTGTCTAGCCTGTTATTTGTGGGGGCTGGTAATAGCAGTGGCATATCTTATTTTGACACAGGAAATAATTTGACTGGGTATCAGTTTGGAGAAGTCTGGAAAATAATTTAAAAGTTCCATCTTTTTTTTTCCTTCTCTCAAGAATATTGGAAATGTAACTTGAGACTTGCTGTGCATCTTAATGCATCCCAAGTCCTGGGATGCATCAAGAGAAGCATGGCCGGCAGGGCAAGGGAGGAGATTCTGCCCCTTTGCTCTCCTCAGACCCCATCTGGAGTCCTGTGTGCAGTTCTGGAGCCCCCAGCACAGGAAGGACATGGAACTGTTGGAGCAGGTCCAGAGGAGGCCACGAAGATGCTGAGAGGGCTGCAGCAGCTCTGCTGTGAGGACAGGCTGAGAGAGTTGGGGCTCTGCAGCCTGGAGAAGAGAAGGCTTCCACAATACCTTAGAGTAGCCCTTCAATATCTGAAGGGGGCCTGCAGGAAGACTGGGGAGGGACTATTGACAAGGTCTTGCAATGTCAAGACAAGGGGCAATGGGTTTGAACTGTCAGGGGGGAGATTTAGACTGGATGTTAGGAGGAAGTTGTTTGCAATGAGGGTGGGGAGACACTGGCACAGGTTGTCCAGGGAGGTTGTGGCTGCGCCCTCCCTGGAGGTGTTCAAGGCCAGGTTGGATGAGGTCTTGAGTGACCTGTACTAGTGGGAGGTATCCCTACCTATGGCAGGGGTTTGGAACTGGATGATCCTTGAGGTGCCTTCCAACCTTACCATTCTATGATTCTATGATCTTATGATATGCACGCAATGAAACAGAGCTGGGGAGGGATTTTAAAAGAGCTTAACTGTCTGTAAAAGAGTCTGTCTCTTGTAAAAGACCTTAATTTGATGCTTCATAAAGAGTTTATTAGAATCAAACTTCTGAAAGTTGGGAATGCTTCAAAAAGTGGTTAGAAATGGTCAGGTAGGACCCATAGTCTTTAGAGAAGTGAATTTCAGTGGGAGCTCCTGGCGCAGTAATCCTGATTTGTAAGTAGATGTTGCTCTTTGCATGCCCAGCACTCTTTGACTGTATATTTTCCAAGACAACTAACTCAAAATAAAAGCCTTGGGATGATGCTGGGCACTGCTGTTTGCATGGGAATCAAGAGGTTTTCAGGGATGGGGAAGAAACCTAAAATTTAGCCTGAACTACTTTGCATATGTTGGCTTTTTGTTTTAACAAACTGAAGTTGGGAGAAGATTGAATTTTGTAAAAAACACAGGATCTCATCTTGAAGTTGAAACATCTTACTTTGCAGTTTAAGGTCTGAAATGTACAGAAGATATCCTGCTTCTATAAACAGTTAAATTCTATTCCAGTTTCAAACTCGAGCCGTTTGCTGTCTGGTTTGAAAGGTGCCTAGCACATAGGGCTAATCAAAGTCTGTAAGCTGGCAATGAGTGCTTTTGTGTCCTACAAATCTGCAAAGCAGTAAAGGAGAAGGGATATGAAATGTGTTTTATTTCTGTTTCTAAGAAAAAAATAAATGGTGAATGAAATATTTCAGTTTGAAATGGATTAGGTAGAAACTGTGAATTATTTATTTTGGTTCAATCCACAGCAGTTTTGATTTTGTTGAAACCATTTGTAGGAGATACTTTCCCCTTAAAATTCTTGTCGACAAATTGCCTGGGATGAGCACTGTCTGCTGGGTAAAGCACTGCTGGACAGGAGGGCCCAGAGAGTGGTGGTCAATGGAGTTAAATCCAACTGGCAGCCAGGCACTAGTGGTGTTCCTCAGGGATCTGTGTTGGAACCACTTCTGTTTAACATCTTTATTGATGACCTTGGTTCAGGCATAGAGAGTGTCAGCAGTGAGCTTGCAGATGGCACCAAGTGAGGTGGCAGTGTGGATGTGAATGAAGGTAGAGAGGCTCTACAAAGACACTTGGATAGGCTTAGATCAATGACCCAACATTAATGGGATGAGATTCAACAAGGCCAAGTGCCAGGTCCTGTACTTGGGGCACAACAACCCCAAGCAAGGCTACAGGCTTGGGGCAGTGTGGCTGGAGAGCTGCTGGCAGAAAGGGACCTGGGGGTTGGAATAGACAGGAGCTGACTATGAGCCAGCAGTGTGCCCAGGTGTACAAGAAGGCCAATGGCATCCTGGCTGGGATTAGAAATGCTGTGGCCAGCAGGAGCAGGGAGGGGATTGTGCCCTTGGACTTGGCTTTGGTCAAGCCACACCTTGAGTGTTGTGTTCAGTTTTGGGCACAGCAGTACAAGAGAGATGTGGAGGTGCTGGAGTGGGTCCAGAGGAGGGCAAGGAAGCTGGGGAAGGGATTGGAGAATAAATCTGATGAGGAGAGACTGAGGGAGCTGGGGATGGTTAGTGTGAGGAAGAGGAGGCTGAGGGCAGAGCTCATTGCTGTCTGCAGCTACCTGAAGGGACATTGTGGAGAGGCTGCTGCTGGTCTCTTCTCACAGGGAACTGGAGGCAGAACAAGGGGGAATGGCCTCAAGCTGAGACTGGGTAGCTTAGATTGGGCATTAGGAAAAAGTTTTTCCTGGAGAGAGTGGTCAGGGACTGGAATGAGCTGCCCAGGGAGGTGGTGGAGTCACCCAACCTGGATGTGTTTAAGGGTGGTTTGGATGTTGTGCTTGGGGCTATGGTTTAAGGTGAATCTTGCAGAGTAGGGTTCTAGGTTGGACTTGGTGATCCTGAGGGGCTTTGCCAGCCTGGGCGTGTCTGTGATAGTGGAGCAGAGCTCTCAAGCACCTACAACTTCACTTTAGGCAGGAGTGAGGACAGGGGATTGGTGGCACTGCTGCCTGGGCTGGCCATGTGTCACCATCCAGCAGAGCTGGAGCATGAGGGAGCTGAACATGCAGGGCATTAGTATAGAACAGGGCTGCCTCTGAAATCTCTGCTGCTCAGACAAGCAGAATCTGGAGGAAATAACATTAGCTCCCTTTTACTAAGGCTAAGGGAGATTAACTGTACACAAGCAGTCTGAGGCTGAACTGACCATCAAATTTTGATATCCCAGTTCATCTATCTAGTCCCTTTCAAAAAATTATCATTTGATAAGACAAAATAGTAGAGTTGTTCAGTAAAGATGCAGCAGGAAAGGATCTGTCCTGTGGAAAAACTAAACTACACCCTCAGTGATCAATTGAAAAAAAAATAGTATAAAATGTCTCTGATTTAAAATATACATCAATAAACTACTAAAGTTCCTTGGCTTAGGAAGTTGCTGCCAGAGACCTTGTATTCAGTCACTGTCAACAGAATATGGATGGAAGTTGTAGTGTACAGCTCAGTGCCAGGTATAAACACCAGTGGCTAAATCACCTTCCTTTGAAGCATTTAAATCTTGCATATCTTTTCATTTTGCATAAGTGTCACTTGATTCCCCAAATTCCTCAGGTGGACAAATGCAAAATCAGACATCGTTCTGTCTGTCTTATTCCAAGGTTTTGTGGTACTTTATTTAATGCAGAACTGATTTTGATAATGTAGAATTGCAGTGTATGCATGCAGCCCAG
>VWYK01004284.1:4368-34795 GCA_013399775.1 Semnornis frantzii
GGTAACGGCGGCGTGTGTGAGTGCGTGTCTGTACGTGCGCCCGTGGGATCGCCCGCGCCTTTGTCCACTGGTATACCGGGAAGCGCACCGGGGTGGTGTATCGGGGTGTACGGGAGCGGCCCTATGGGCTGTCTCTTCTCATACCTCCCCATGCATGGAGCGGGTACTGCGTGGGGAACTGGGCAGGGCTTGTCGCTCCCCACGGAGGTGCCCCGCCGCTAACCCGGGAGCCCGATCCGCTGCTCCCCCGGGGCCGTGTCCCGCTTCTTTCCCAGGACCTGCCCTACAGTTCCCCGAGGAGGCCTGGGCAGGCTCCTGGAGCCAGCGCACCCAGCTGCCCCCCGAGCTGCTTGGAAAATCTTGCCAGTGTGGGAGCAGGGGGGGGGAGTTTATCATTCCCCCGTGCCGCTGCACGGTTAGGGTCGAGCCGCCCACCCCGGCCGGCTGCGGGCTACTCCATGTTCCTCCGCTCCCTGAACCCTCCTCCAGTACTTCAGTGAATTTTCTCCTGTTGGGAAAGGGAAAAGCTGCCGGGTGTGCGAGCCCGGGGTGAGCGCCGGAGCAGCCAGCAGCCTGGCGGGGATGTTTGCCGTTCATTTGGGCAGAGGAATGTGTCAGGCGTGGAAGGGGAGCTGCCTCCGGCACTCACGGGAAGAGCGAGGCGAGCGGCAGGGGCAGCGTCTCCAGCTAGACCCGGAGCGGCCGCTCGTGTTTCCGCAGCAGCAATCGCTGCAGCTCCGTGGGTCCCTCAGCGCCAGTCGGTCACCTCTCGGCCCAGCCCAGTGACCCGGGAGAGGCCTCGGAGAGGCCCCTCGGCATGACTGACGCCGTCTCCCATCCCGTCCCGTCCCGACCCGCCGCGGGGTGCGTGGGGCGGGCAGGGCCGGCGGCTGGGCGAGAGGCAGGAAGGGCCTCCCACGCCGGGAGAGCGTTTTCTGTCGTTGTTGTTGTAGGGGGTTGGTGAGAGGGAACTTTTATATTTAACCTTCCTACCCCTGCAGGGAGAACAAAGATAAACTCCTGTACGGAGAAAAACCGGAGCATTGAAAGAGGAGGCTAAAAAAAAAAAGACAATCGTGAATTTGGCTCGAATCCTCCTGCCAGGTTTTGTGATTCATAATTTTAACTACAGGAAAGTCACTCCTTGTACTTTTTCCTCTTTCGATGGAAAGATGGTTTTCCCCCCCCTCCTCTTTCCTGGTGCTGTGCAAGTGTCCCGGGAGCGGAGAGCAGCTGGGTGCCGCGCACCCTCTGCAAGCCCAGATCGGCTGCCGAGGTATCCGCAAGGCCCTTACCGGGGATCTACTGATCCCAGGCTTTGGTTTTTGGTGTAAAAACAAGCAAAAAGAAGCTTTCCGAAAGAGATGTGGCCGTGAAGATGAGGAGTCCCCTGATTTTTCCTGTGCACGGGTAGCCGCCAGGGCCGTTCCTGCTCCCAGGCGTGCATGCAGATGTGTGTTTAGGGGGTGTATATTTACATATATGTAGAGGTGTATAAAATAGAAGTATACTTTTATAAATAGTTATATATTACTACAAGTATGTAATTAAAAAGTATAATACACATACGCTTAATATTTGTGTGGATATGTAATAGGCATGTGTATGTGTAGTCATCGCTAATGGCCAGAAAAAGGTCTTAAAAGGGTCCTCTAAATACCTTCTCAAGAAATGCCCAAGTCGTCAGGGCAGAGAATATTGGGTGGGTGAGAGGTCTTAATAAAACCCTCTCTGACGTTGCACTGGCTGCTTGCTGCGGCCCCATGCTGGGGGGGGTGTCCGTATCCTGCTTTGCCTTCCTCATCCCCAGCTTCGACTGGAGCAGTGCTCTGAGCAGACTGAATGCAGGAGTTGGTTGTAGGTTGTCAAATAGGAAGGGATGTGCCTGCCAGTGTTGCTGAGCCTGTGCCCCTCAGTTTCCCCAGGCTGTATGGGGCTGGTGGGAGCCTGCCCTTCACCTGCATGTCCGTCCTCTGTCCAGATGTCCATTGCTCCCCTTTATTCTCTGCCAGCATCTGGCATCTTTGCTTTCCCTTTGCTTTTGGGAAGCCCTCAGCTGCTGGAGGGGGGCTGCGTTGACTCAAACAAGCACATACTGCTGCTCTGAAGCCTCAGTGCCGCAGAATTCGTGGCTGCTCTCAAGATCAGTGGCCACTCTCACTTTGCATTCCATGTGCCTGTGACACTGGCGACAAGAGCAGAGGCAGTTCCCAGGTCCTAGTCCTGCGCAGTGATCTGGACCAAATTCTCCACACATCAGCATCCTGAATGGAGACAGCTCTGGTCCTCCTTACAGGAGCTTGAAGAATTGCTGCCACAGAGCTAGCAGCATCGCAATTCTCCGGTGAAGAGACACCGAGAAGGGGTTCGTAGGGATCCCAGCGGCAGTCAAAAGAGGAATATGCTTGAGGATGCCCTGGGGGTGGCCTTTGGGGATGCAAGTGGAGGTTACAGGACAATGTGGAGATGTTATTACTGACCATTGCAGCTTTCCTTTTGGGGAAATGAAAGCTTGATGGTCCCCAGTGCCATTCTTTTTAACACTGATGGGTTTATAACTTGCGTTAAAGGTCGGATCTGGTACAAATGTTATTTGGTGCTAAGGTAGGAGTACGTGACTTGTGCAGCCTCCTAGTCCTGGAAACCATTAGGAGGATAACTGCATACTCTGGTTTTCACACAGAGACTATCTGCTAATGTAATAGTCCCAGTGGAAACTTTAGTGCATAGGAATATTTTGTGGATTTGGGAAAAATCCCAGGAGGATTTTTGGTTTCATATAGCAACTGCTTTTTGGCAGCTTTGGGGTAGATGTAATCTGGTTCCCATTTATGTCCTGAATTTTTACATGGAACAGCCTGCCTTTGACCCGGGGCAGAAGTACAAATAGATGGAAGGAGATAAAGAATAGTAATTATAACAACAACAACATCACCTCTATGTATATATATAAAAAAAAATTGTTAGGGCAACTTTTGCATTGAAATGTTGCATTTAGGAACCATATCTGTTCTTTTTTTTTTTTTTTNCAGTAGGTGGGGTACTGCTGTGGGTGTAAATGTGGAGTGAATCTGTAAAAGCTGGTGAAATTGCTCCAGATTAGGGCCGGAGCATGAGAGAGCAGAGTTTTGCCTCACAGTAAGGTGTATCCCATGTGTGGCAGCAGACCCTACAGTGTTTTCTAGGGCTCTCAGTGACCTCGCCTGGCCCCATCATGTCCCAATGCAGTGCTCAGCTGTGCCTTTTTCCATACATCTCTACCACATTTTGGAATTGCATCAGGTTCTTCTGGCACAAGCCAGGCAGTGATGACCAGCACGTGTGGAGGCAGCACCTCTCAAGAGGTGAGGTGGTCCATAGGGGAGTGCCACATCTCAGGATATTACACACAGAAGTGCTAACAAGATAATTGCATCATGCAGAGGTGGGGACTCCTCAAGGGGACTTTCCCCAGGATGGCTGCCTGGGATAAGGAGAGTAGTAACATGTCCCATCCTTTGGGAGAGGCTTCCTTGCCCACCATGTGCATTGGTTTTGAGCTGTTTTTGAGGTGATGGCTCCACACCAGTGGCCATTACTGTGATTTTCCCTGTTCCAAGTCTGCACTCAGCCATCTGGGAGCAGGAACTATAGGCAATTATCTTGTTAGCACTTCTGCGTGTAATACCTTTATTACATTACTGCATTCTGAATATAAATTGCATATAATGATTTAATAATGAAAAGCACATAATTTTAATATATATTCTGGCGGGAAGGTTTAATTTCTTTTTCCTTTGGACATGATACTTAATAATGCAAAGGCTCTGCTCAGTCTAGGGTTATCACAAGCAGCTCTTCACATGGATCAAATGAAGAACTGCAGATCCTTAGCCTACAGTTTGTTGCCTGGGTTAAAAACAACAATTGAAAAACTCTAGTAGTCTGAAGATGCATATGATAGAGTTCAATGCCTGCGTTTTCAGTTAGAGAGTACTGTACAGTCTTTGTACTATTTTTGTTCTGTCCTTATCCCAGGCTCCTTTGTGCACTGCAAGTTTGTGGGAATGACTCAGAGAGAAAGCTATTTAACCTAAAGGACACCACTGGCAAAAAGCATAGAATGATAAAGAGTGATGTCAGTGACTGCGAGTGGGAACCGAGGAGAATATTTATGTGTATCTGGGGAAGAGGATCCTGAAACCTCTTCCAAATGGGATGAGAAAAAAAAAATCCTCTTCTTCAATGCTGTTTATTTGGTTCAAGAAGAGAGTTTTATAGAATCATAGAATCAACCAGGTTGGAAGAGACCTCTAAGATCATCCAGTCCAACCTACCTCCCAGCCCTAGCCAAGCAAGTAGACCGTGGCACTCAGTGCCCCATCCAGGCTTTTCTTGAACACCTCCAGGGATGGTGACTCCACCACTTCCCTGGGCAGCCCATTCCAATGCCAATCACTCTCTCTGGCAAGAACTTCCTCCTAACATCCAGCCTAGATCTCCCCCGGCACAACGTGAGACTGTGTCCTTGCCTGGGAGAAGAGACCAACCCCACCTGGCTACAACCTCCTTTCAGGTAGTTGCAGACAGCAGTGAGGTCTGCCCTGAGCCTCTTCTTCTCCAATCTAAACAACCCCAGCTCCCTCAGCCTCTCCTCATAGGGCTTGTGCTCCAGGCCCCTCTAGACTGAATGATCTACAGTCCTAGGTCCTATTTCACTTCTGGTTAATTAATGGAAAGGCTTAAATATCCAAGTGACATAGATCATGCCAGTGCTTTTCTGTAACATGATCATTTTTAAAGACAGTAAGTACAGTTAATCATAACTTAAACTCCTGCTTTCCAAATGTCTTGTCTGTATGTTGTAGCTGGCTGATTTATGATTATCATTTTTTCTCCCAGTGGAAAAAAAAAGTTCCTTCCCTAAGAATTTTTGTGATGAATATTTATCTTGGAAGTTTTTTTATAGCTTGGAAATCAAAATTTATAGTGTAGTGAAAATGTCTGAAGGCTCTTTGCTGTACTGACGAGTGGCATGGCTGTAGCAGAAGTGTTGTCTCACAAGCTCAAAGTCAGCTTTTGTATTTCACTCTTTTACCAAGACTTTCTTCTTTCACTTTAAGCTCTGAATAATGCTTACCCTTTTATCTCAGAGCAGCAGTGCTGACTCGAGTCATCATTGTGCCACTGGCACTTTGATCAAAGTAGAAATTTCAATTATTGATTCCATTCGTTGAATAAATATAGGTGGGCTGTGTATTGTAGACTCAGTTTTACAGCTGCAGAGGCAAATTCAGAGCCTTCAATACCTTCAAAGTGCACTTGGTTTGTGCAAGGCCCAGCATGGCCACCTCAGGAGCACGCATCTCTTGCTTTGTCAGGTCGATGTCTGGGTAAACCACTCGGCAGCTGGAGCTGCAATCATAGAATCATAGAATGGTTTAGGTTGGAAAGGACTTCAAAGATCATCTAGTTCCAACCCCCTGCCATAGGCAGGGACACCTCTCACTAGAACAGGTCACTCAAGGCCTTGTCCAACCTGGCTTTGAACACCTCCAGGGAGGGAGCAAGCCACAACCTTCCTGGGCAACCTGTGCCAGTGTCTCAACACCCTCACTGTACAGAACTTCCTCCTAACATCCAGTTTCAATCTCCCCTCTGCCAGTTTAAACCCATTGCCCCTTGTCCTGGCATTGCAAGACCTTGTCAATAGTCCCTCCCCAGCCTTCCTGTAGGCTCCCTTCAGATACTGGAAGGCTACTCTAAGGTCTCCTGGAAACCTTCTCTTCTCCAGGCTGCAGAGCCCAAACTCTCTCAGCCTGTCCGTATAGCAGAGCCGCTGCAGCCCTCTGATGATCTTCATGGCCTCCTTTGGACCCGCTCCAACACTTCAGTGTCCTTCCTGTGCTGGGGGGTCCAGAACTGTACACAGTACTCCAGTGTAATGAATGAAAATGCTTTGCCCGCATCTTGCTTCTCCTCTGGGGGGTGAGCCCGGGACAGGGGTAAAAACTCATTGGATTATTCTGACATTATAAAACCTGTAACCATCTGAGATGAAAGAGCTGTGATGAGCACCATTTGCCCCCACACGCTTGCGCACCTGATTTCCATTGGGGAGGCAGGGAGTCACGGGCATCCGTGGGGGATCTCCCGGGCAGGCAGACTTGGCTCTGCTCTTTCCAGTATCCATCTGATCTCATGCCAAGTTCAAGAGCCGCTTTCAAGATGCCTTTGCTTTGCTCGTAGCTTTTTTTTCTCATCCGCTTTGTTTTTTGCTGAGGGGAAGCAAGTATGAAAATAGGCGTGAGGGAGAAGTTTCACAGAAAGGGTTTGTCCTTGTAGGCAGCTAAAATTGGGTGTGTTAGTAGGATTCTTTGGGAGATATGTGATTTGACTGCCTGCGTTGTCCTTTTCTCTTTGGTCTTGCTAGAGAGCGAGACAATGGTACCTGAACTGGGAGACTTCAGGAGTTCTTCTTGAGCAAGAGAACAGCACAATGCGGATCCTGGGGCTAATACTGAGATGAGGATTTCTTTCCTTGGAGCAGGGTGCTGCAGAGGAGGGGCTCAGCCTGCTGCCAGGCAGTGGGGTGAGGCATCTCCTGGCTCAGATGTGGTAGATCTTCAGCTTTCATGTGGGAAACAAGAGGTGTCGCTTGCTCACATCTGATGTGTGTTAAATGAGTTGGATTTCTGTTCTGCAAGATGTTGCTCTTCTCTCATGAAAATAATGTTGGTGGCACTTATTCAGTCCTCAAGGGGCTCAGGAGCTGTGGCAGTGGATAGGAGGTTCCCAAGCAGAATTCCAGGGTGTGGGAGTGAGTCAGCCACCCTAGAAGTGACCTAGAAAACCTTCACATTGACGGGGGAGCTGCTGATGGGAAACAATCACTAATGCGTGTCTGAGCCTCTGCTCTCTGGACTTGGGGGTGCACAGGATCCCCAGTGCTGCTGGAGAAGAGCTGCCAGTGATACCAAGAGGTTCCCTTGCAGTGCTGTAGGTCAACAAAGAACTGGAACATGTGAGTTAATTTTTTGCTGCGTTGAAGGAAACTCAGATCTGCCTCCCAGCCTTTGGAGAATGGCATGGCTGTGTGGCTGCATCACGGGGTACAGTCACACACACCTCTCCTCCCCCTGCTTTCAAAATTAGAGTGATGATTAGAAGAAGTAAGGTTCACAGGCTTTGGCGCATGTGAAGGAGTGTCCAGACTCAACAAAGGGTCCCTGCAACCTGTTATAGAGGGACTGATTGGTCCACCTTGGGGAATTTATGGCATAGACTTTAAGGCAGCTCCTAAGTCCCTGGAGTGCTTTAACTGCCTTTTTGTTTTTTTTCCCCTTAATTGTTTTGCTTAGATAGAATCGTAGAATGGTAAGGTTGGAAGTGACCTCAAAGATCATCTAGTTCCAAGCCCCTGACGTAGGCAGCGACACCTCCCACTAGTACAGTTCACTCAAGGCCTCCTCTAACCTGGCCTTCAACACCTCCAGGCAGGGAGCAGCCACAACCTCCCTGGGCAACCTGTGCCAGTGTCTCACCACCCTCACTGTACCCACTCCTAACATCCAGTTTAAATCTCGCCTCTGCCAGTTTAAACCCATTGCCCCTTGTCCTGTCATTGCAAGACCTTGTCAATAGTCCCTCCCCAGCCTTCCTTTAGGCCCCCTTCAGATACTGGAAGGCTACTCTAAGGTCTCCTCAAAGCCTTCTCTTAAGGTCTTCTCAAAGCCTTCTCTTGCATGATGACATGAGTTTTATTTATGCTATGACGGGACAGGGAAAAATGTTTTAAATGTGGAGTAAGGTATTTATACTCATTTCTGGTTTGGCTGTGAGGTGGAAGGACAGATGTGGGCTTGGAAACAACATCATTTTTATCCTGTCATTTTTGGACCTTCCTTAGAAACCATGTTAGAGTTTATAGGAGAGTGTAAAGCTCCATTACTTACCTTTTAAATTTCAGATGATTGCTTTGGATGGTCTTTGAAACACCTCGGTCTCTTTGGAGCCTCTCAGTCAGTAGGCTACAGATTGGAAGAGGATTTTTTTTGGAGGACAGCTCTGTGTTTTTTTTTGGCTGGGCGGCTTTAGCGTGGCAGAGGAGGAGCTGTTATGTACTGGCAATGCTGCAGGCAGCTGCAGAGCATTACCTGGGTGGGCAGTGGGTGGATGCAGAAACTCATCACCCTGATGTTGCCTCTAAATAGCAGTATCTCGGTCTAACAGGCATTTTTTGGTGTTTTACTGAAGATGAGAGTAGTAGGTGCAGTTTGGCTGTAGGAAAACTGTCTTCTCATAAAAATAGTTGGAGGAAATCTGCTTCTTCAGGATGCTGGTAATCCTCTAAAAACATGAATTCCCTGTCATGTCACAGCAATGAGCTTCCTAGGAGGTTTTGCTTTAGATCTTTTGCAAAACCATAATGAAACCACATCATAAACAAGAAAGATTTAAGCATTGCTTCCTTCGTTTCTGGGTCCTTGTGGACTATCTGATGTTAATCTCAACAGATGATTCATTGAAATAGCTCTGAATCTTCAAGTGGATTGCACTGCTGTATAGTAAGCCTCCAGGAGAATATGTCTACTTCTGTAAGGCATAATGCATGTTTATCTAAAAAAAAAAAAAGGAAAACAAATGAATTGGTGTCATACAGTCACACAGTCAGACAATTGGGAGAGTTGGGAGAGGTGCAGAAGTGAAGGCCTGGAGCAGCTGCCCAATTCAACAAGGACTGAACTGAACCAGAAGTGTGGTCATTTCTTACAAGGGAGGCTGTAAGAGACACTGGATATATGGCAGTGGAAGAGATGATGGGTTCGAAATGGCTGAGCTGGCTTTTGAGAAGGGAAGAAGAGGAGGCTCAGCACAGTTGGCAGATGCCTGTGGGCACTGACAGAGGTGATAGAGTTGGTTCTTCTTGCCAGCATTAATGACAAAACGTGGGGCAGTCGCCACGGTTTGTGGCTTAGGATATTTGGGCTAGATGTGGGTAGAAAAACCTTCTCCAGGGACAGGTCCTTCAATGGTTGATGATCTCCATCCCAGATTATTCTCTGCTGGTTGCTTATCTGTGGTCCCATGCTAGGCACTGCTACTCTGGCACCAGGATTAAGTTAAAAGGATGAAAAAATCACTTTTTTGGTGAGCATCGTAGAAGAATAGGGAGGTTTGGGGAAGAAACAAGTACATGAGCATTGGATCGGCACTTTGCACCTCAGCAGAACTAGGTGTGTAGCAAACTCTTTCCCCTCCAGACAAGGGAGCTGGATTTTGGGAGGCTTCAATGACAGCATGAGGGAAAAGAAAAAAAAAAAAAAAAAAAGCTCATTNGAGGGAAAAAAAAAAAAAAAAAAAAAAAGCTCATGAGGCTTCACTAAGGTTTTGCATAATGCATTCACTAAGGTGGTGCATTACTGCCCATGATCTGGATTGTGGCTACAAGCCAGGTGCTGATCTTTTTGCAACTGTTATCTCTCTTACACATGAACTGGCTTTCTGTGCCAGTTACAGCTGACATTTTACTAAAACCTACCGTGAATGAATGTAAAATATCATTGCATCATTTTTAACATCATAGAATCATAGAATGGTAAGGTTGGAAGGGGCCTCAAAGATCATCTAGTTCCAGCCCCCTGCCATAGGCAGGGACACCTCCCACTAGTACAGCTCACTCAAGACCTCCTCCAACCTGACCTTGAACGCCTCCAGCCAGGGAGCAGCCACAACCTCCCTGGCCAACCTTTGCCAGTGTCTCACCACTCTCACTGGAAAGAACTTCTTCCTAACATCCAGTTTCATCTCCCCTCTGCCAGTTTAAACCCATTGCCCCTTGTCCTGTCATCGCAAGACCTCATCAGTAGTCCCTCCCCAGCCTTCCTGTAGACCCCCTTCAGATACTGGAAAGCTACTCTAAGGTCTCCTGGAACCCTTCTCTTCTCCAGGCTGCAGAGCCCCAACTCTCTCAGCCTGTCCTTATAGCAGAGCTGCCGCAGCCCTCTGATGATCTTCATGGCCTCCTTTGGACCCGCTCCAACACTTCAGTGTCCTTCCTGTGCTGGGGGATCCAGAACTGTACACAGGTTGGGTCTGAGGAGAGCAGAGCAAAGGGGCACAATCACCTCCCTTGCCCTGATGCCCACACTGCTCTTGCTGCAGCCCAGGACTCAGTTGCTGTCTGGGCTACCCTCAACACTGCAGACTCATGTTGAGCTTTTCATCATCCCAGACCCCGATGTCCTTTTCCTGAGGGCTGCTCTCAGCCATTCATCACCCAGCCTGGAGTTGTGCTTGGGATTGTGCCTACCTATAAACCATAATAAACCATCAGTATATGGTACAGCAAAGTGCAGTGGTTTCTGCCCGAGTTGGAGCTACTTGGTTTTGACTCCTGAGTGATGAGGTCAGGCTGCTTGGTTGCTGGCTGCTCAGGTTGCCTGCATGTTCCTCAATCTGCAGGTTTTCATTGTTTCACCTCAATCCACTTTTTCGTCATGAAACAAGCCCAGGCTCTAAACTTCCTTATTTCATAGAGGATTCCTGATTCCAAGGCAGGATTGTATGTATGGTGGAGTAGCGAAGGGTGCCTTTAATGCCATTCTCTGCCTGAATAGGGTGGTAATTTTGGAAATCAGGGTTTTCTTAAGTAAGCATCAGCACAAATTCCACCCCAGTCTGCCGTGGTCATTTTCACAAACATATTTGGCTTTAATCTACTCAAGTGAGCAATCTTTCCCCTCTTGCTTTCTAATTATAGATCACTGCCATACACATTCATTAATATGAATGGTAAAGTGATGAATTCATTAACGTTTTGCAGAAATGCCGATTTCCTTTCTCTGGGTGCAGAAGAAAATAGTATCTTTGTGGCTCTAGATATGACAGGTTGGATCTTGCCCCTCTCTACCCCCTTTCTGACCTGATCCAAGCAGGGGTGTGGGGTTAGTGGTGACCTCTGTGTAAGGAGGAGAGCAAAGCAGCTTCCCTGTGTGACATGTACCAGTGAGCACACAGCCAAGCAGTCAGGATTAATAAGTTCAGGTCATCTGTGCCTGATGGTTTATGCCACAGAGCAGGGTGTTACAGCTCCCTGTGCTCATGAGACCCCCCACTACAGGGACAGATGCCCACTGGGATGAATGGCTGTGCCACTGGTGTCACTTCAGGCTGCCCACCTTCCTGTTCAAACAAGTCCCTAGGAAGTGACCAGTGGAGGTTGATGGCTGTTTCCTCAGTCTAAAACCTGTGGCAACTGGTGGTGTAAGTGGAGAGCGATTTGCTGTGTCCCTGCTGCTCCCAGGTACTTGGGATGAGGAGATGGCTCACCTCCACGGTTTGGACCTGAAAGAGCCTTCTCTTTACAAAAGTGAGGTGCCCAGAAAAAGAAGTGGAGTATCATAAAACTGGTTGGGGGGGACTTCCAAAATATCTGGTTTGACATTTTGTGGGAAGGGGAATCTGGGTGAGATTATCTAATACCCTGCCCAATTTCATCTGGAAAACCTCTGCTGATGGGGACTCTGCCTCGTTCCTGGGGAGGTTGTTCCAGTGAATGATTGTTTTCACTGTAAAAAATTTCTTTCTTATGCCAAAATAGAAGTTCTATTTTTTCAACTTGTACCCATTGCTCTTTGTCTTCCCTTTGTAGCTCCTTGTGAAGAGAGCTTCTGTCCTTTTTGTAGCTGGCCTTTGAGTACTGAAACACTGTCCACCCCCAGCCTTCTCCAGAGAAAAAGGACCTAACCCCTTCAACCTTTCCTCCTAGGACAGGTTCTAGAGACCTTTGATCATCTTTGTAGAATCATGGAATGCATTGGGTTGGAATGGGTCTTTAAAGGTCATTTGGTCCACCACCTCTGCAGTAAGCAGGGACATGACAGCTAGATAAGGTTCTTCAGAGCCCCATCCAGTCTGACCTTGAATGTCTCCAGGGATAGGGGCTTCATCACTTCCCTGCACAACCTGTTCCAGTGTTCTATCACCCTCATAGCACAAAAACTTCTTCCCAGTGTCCAGTTTTTATTGTTTGAACCCTCTCAAGTCCGCCTATGTCTTGAACTGTAGGGTCAAACCAGTGTCACCCCTGGTTTAACTCTGCTGTGATGCATTTTGTATAAGGTTGTTAAAAGAAACACTGCTGGAGAAAGCCCCCCCTGAGAGCAGATTTGAGATGAGCCTGTTGCTTGCCAGGAGAGCTTGTTCTAGCTCACTGATTGTGAAAGGGGCTGGGGGACTGGTCCAGCTGTTGATGTCTGTGGGGTGCCATAGCTTGGGCGTGCAGCTCCTGTGCAGTCGGGCTACCAGATGCTTTCCCATGGCCCTCCAGCTACATCCTCCCCTTAGCATATTAAGAACATCTGGACAAAGTGATTTATAAACTCTTTCCCTAGATGGGCTGCATTTTACATCTCAGCAATTTTCTGTATTGCCGAATTGTTACTCATGAGCAGATTTTTGTGATAAAGCCCTTCCCAGACTTCAGCTCCAGTGAATGTGTCACTGCCTCCTCACCTGTCCTCCTTCTCTTGTTTATCACCACTGTCTATTTTGTGCTTGCCTCTGTTGGCTGCAAGTCCCTGAGGCCATTCCTTGATTTGTGAGCTTGTCACTGTTAATTCTTACAAGCCTTGCTTTGTACCTGTACTGGGGAGCTTTAAGGCCAGGCTGGGTCAGTACATGAAACACTTGGTGACTGCCTCTTGTTGATCAGAGCAAATGTGTTATTTGAGTGGTGAGGGCAGAAGAGCTGTTTTTCTTGGTGGCCTCAGCAGGGCTTCTTGGGGATCCAGCTGTGCTCAAGAGATTTTTTTTGGACTTCATCATAAGTTTTGGCTTTGTATTTTGTAATTCAAAAAGTCTCTTTAATAACACTCTGTTCTTCTTTCTTACAGGCTCCACATCTGTTTGTTACAAGGCTACTAGCCCAGTGCAAGTGCTGGAAGACACTGTCTTTCTTTACCAGGATCACCAATTGTTTGCTGGCAGGCATGAAGTTTCTTCACTAACAGCAGAAGTGATCAGTGCCAAAGAAAAAGCTGGTAAAGTCTGGCTACACTTCTATACAAACTTGCCATATTTACTTACCATATTTGCCATATTTACCTTCCCCAAAGCATAACTTGATCAGTTTAGACTATTTACAAATCCTATTTATGGACTCAAAGGCCAAATTCTCATCCTCAATAGAGTCAAAGTGAATTACTTTTGACATGAGTGTTATGCCCCACCACAGTTTGTCACCTGTGTTTGTGAAGGATGCACTATTTCTGCTTGTCCTTTGGGCCATGCCTGCTTGTCATTGAACAGCTTTTTGCTGAGAAAGCAGTACCACAAGCATTTTGTGGAAAACTCATTCTGGTCAGTCCTTTTGGACCTCAGTAACAGGCAACTAAAATGCATCTCCCAAATAAAAAAGTGCTAGCAGATGAGCAGCACAGGGTGGAAATTTGCCTTGTGTGACATTGGCTTTATCCATTTTCTTCAGACCTATCTCAGGTGTAGTCTAGCAGCTTACACTGTGAGCTTTCTGGTCTGTTGGGGAGAATTTTATTGCATGTCTGCAAAAGTGTCAGGTGTGGTGAGGCTTCTGTGTGCAGTGATAACATGAGTAAGCATCAGGCTTGCTCTGATTGCGGTGACATAGGAAAGAGTCTGATACTTGGCTGTTTTGCAACCAGGTAGGTTGAGGTGTGTGTGTCTGTGTATCTTGCTGGCTCAAACAGCAGCCAGGAGAGCTAACAGACCCTCTGAAACCTGGAGGCCAGGCTGCAAGCCCAGTGAGTCATGCTGGCAGGCAGATAATGTTGTCTCAGGGAAAGCAGGAGTGGTGAATCCTATAGGGCAGGCATGGAGTGAAACAACCTGGGAATGTACTCTCTCCCTCGAGCCCCACCATCAACATCTTTGTCAGCAATATGGACAGAGGAATCAGTGCACCCTCAGCAAGTTCGCAGATGGCACTAAGCTGTGTGGCACAGTCGACTTGCTAGAGGACAGGGATCCATCCAGAGGGACCTGGACAGGCTGGAGAGGTGTGCCCAGGCCGACCTCATGACATTCAACACAGCCAAGTGTAAGGTCCTGCACCTGGGTAGGCACAATCCCAAGCACAACTCCAGACTGGGTGGTGAATGGCTGAGAACAACTCTGAGGAAAAGGACCTGGGGGTCTGGGGTGATGAAAAGCTCAACGTGAGTCTGCAGTGTGAGTGCAGCCCAGACAGCAACCGAGTGCTGGGCTGCAGCAAGAGCAGCATGGCCAGCAGGGCAAGGGAGGTGATTGTGCCCCTTTGCTCTGCTCTCCTCAGACCCAACCTGTGTACAGTTCTGGATCCCCCAGCACAGGAAGGACACTGAAGTGTTGGAGCGGGTCCAGAGGAGGCCACAAAGATGATCAGAGGGCTGTGGCAGCTCTGCTATAAGGACAGGCTGAGAGAGTTGGGGCTCTGCAACCTGGAGAAGAGAAGGCTTCGAGGAGACCTTAGAGTAGCCTTGCAGTATCTGAAGGGAGCCTACAAGAAGGCTGGGGAGGGACTATTGACAAGGTCTTGCAATGCCAGGACAAGGGGCAATGGGTTTAAACTGGCAGAGGGGAGATGAAACTGGATGTTAGGAAAAAGTTCTGTACAGTGAGGGTGATGAGACACTGGCACAGGTTGCCCAGGGAGGTTGTGGCTGCTCCCTGCCTGGAGGTGTTGAAGGCCAGGTTGGAGGAGGCCTTGAGTGAGCTGTACTAGTGGGAGGTGTCCCTGCCTATGGCAGGGGGCTGGAACTAGATGATCTTTGAGGTCCCTTTCAACCTTACCATTCTATAATTCTATGATCTTTAAGGCTTTGCTATAGAAATGTTACTGGAAATGACATATCCTCATTGTAAGAGTCAAAGGCATTTCTTCCCCTCTGACATGTGGGTTGTGTGTAAGTTTATCCCGCAGCATGTTCATTAACTGATGAAACCTTAGGGAAGCACCAGGCCTCAAGAGAAAGTTCGCTTTTTAACTACTTTCAAATGCCAAAAAAACCAAACATATGTCTGTCTGGTCAACAAATCTAAGAATTTGAAGCAGAAGGAGAGAAAGTTGCCAAGAATGACCTAAAAAAATCCTGAACTGAAAATGGCACCTCCTCCTTGCCTAGGGACATGGGAGAACTCTGTCCAGAGCTGTGGGCTTCTTCTCATTTTTGTCCATATTGGGGTCTTCTAGGAGCATCCCTCTAGGCTCAGACATCATTCAGAGAGATGTTTTATGCCACTGGAGGAACTCTCCAGGATTCCAGCCTCCCAGCCCTGATTATTTGCCGTTTAGATGCTTAGCTCTAGGCAAGCTCCACTGCATACACAGGGCACAAATGGTGCCATTTGCCTCTGACTGACTTCACTACTTTTGTTAGGGTTGTGTAGCCAATCCGTCTGGGATCTTTTCAAAATGCCAGCATTACGTCTGTGAGCATTGACACCTTCCTTGCACTAACCCAGCAAAACCACAACAATTATTATTGACTCTCTTAGGAGCAGTGTGACTGACTAGAAAGAAAACTGCAGTGTTAGAGGAAGATGCCAGAACACAGATTATTCTTTCATTACGCTTTTAGGACCCTTTTGCTTTCAGTGTCAGCTCCCGGGTTTTCCGTGATGCATTCTGCGTTTTATTTTGTTGTGGCAGACAGTGTACTTAGGAGGGCATCTGGCACATCTGACTTTGGCCACCAAAAATGCATACAAGCTGCCACTGTAAGCTACGCAAGGCATCTCCCGGGGAACATCAAACACTGGAGCATGCTTCCTAGAGAGGTGCTTGACACTTCGAGCCTGTCATTGTTTAAGAGGCATTTGAACAATACCCTTAATTACATGTTTGAACTCGGTCATCCCTGAAGTAGTGCAGCAGTTGGACTAGATGCTTGATTTAGGTCACTTCCAAATGAAATATTCTATTCTAATTTTAGAAAAGGCTGAATTTCTCCTGTCACTCCATGGGCTTGAAGGGCATTCAGAGTGGTACATGGAGTATTGTGAAGGGAAGTGCTGGGGAAGGGACAGATGTATGTTTTTAGGAGTTGCTGCAAACAGAATTAGGGATTATTTAGGGTGGGGTGGATGAGCAGGGAGCAATGCCCTGTTGCCTTTGGTGACTTCCAGCCGTATGCCTTCTGCTCCCAGGGGGACCCTGGCAGGGTGCTGCCCTTGAAGTGCTCAACATTACAGATGCGGGATGTTGAGGGGGGAAGGAATCAGACCTCCTGGGCAGCAAAGCTAACAGCCACTTCTCTCTCTCCCTTGCCCAGCTGAAGAGGCCCTCTGTACCTTGCACCCATCCAACTTCCGCAGGGTCCCAGAGGCGGAGATGCGAGGTGCAGAGGAGGTGGCAGCCGGCACCGTCCTGCAGCGCCTGATCCAGGAGCGGCTGAGGTATGGCAACCCCAGCGAGAACATGAACCTACTGGCCATACAGCACCAGGCGACGGGCAGCGCCGGACCCTCCAACAGCACTGCCAGCACTCTCTCTTCCGCAGAAAACCTCGTGCCCGAAGACCCGCCAATGGTCCAGCCGTCGGGGCGGCAGGAACCACAGGGGCAGGAGCACCAGGGGGACGGTGCTGCGATGGAGAAGCAGCCCCGGGCCCCACAGCCCCCGCATGGTACCGAGGAGCTCCCCACCTACGAGGAGGCCAAGGCCCAGTCTCAGTTTTTCCGAGGCCAGCCGCCACTAGCCACCACCGCTGCACCGGGTTTCTATGGCACGTCCGGCCAGAAGTCCAGGACGGAGGGGAGGCCAACGGTGAACCGGGCCAACAGCGGGCAGGCGCATAAGGACGAGGCACTGAAGGAGCTGAAGCAGGGCCACGTCCGCTCACTGAGTGAGAGGATCATGCAGCTCTCACTAGAGAGGAACGGGGCCAAGCAGCACCCCCCAGCCCCAGGGGTCGGGAAGGTCTTCAAGGCACCCCCAGCACCCGGCAAGGCTGCAGACCCACGGGGCCCACCGCCCGAGTACCCCTACAAAGGCAAGACGGCAGCCCCTGGCAGCAAGGCGCAGGACCATGGGCTCTTCTGCGGCGAGCAGCCAGCGCAGGATGTCCTCAAGACCTCCTATGCCACCCCGCAGCCCGCGCGGGCAGAGGCAGCCCTCGTCCGCTACCAGCCACCCCCAGAGTACGGGGTCAGCAGGTAATGGCTGTCATCAGGGAGTGGGTCTACCACAGGGGCCTGATCCTGCCCACACTGGAGAAGATGGCTTCTGCAGGCCTTGAGCCTCATGTAGATGTGGCCCCTGTGAGCTTCAGCCTCAGGCACATGTTGGGGACATCAGGTCGCCATGGGTGGGCTTGTACGGGCCAGCTGGTGGATGCTCTTGCGTCTCCAGGAGGGCTGTGTAAAGCATATATACCCCTTGTGCCCTGCTTAAATCCTGCCAACAGAGCTCCCTTGGGGCTTTCACAGTACTGGGCCCCTGGTGCCAGGCCTCCCTGCAAGCACAGGCTTATTCCAAGCTCATTAGAAGTAATCCACAGCCTTTACTCGCTGAGAGCTGATCCCTGAGAGTGGGCAGGTTTGCTCCCTTTGGAGCTGAGCCCACATGCTGAGTGCTCCCTTTTCCTTGCTGTACCTAAATACACCTATTTCTCTGTCTCATCCCTCTGCCTGCCTGCAAAGCATTTTGCTGGATTTGGAAGGCTTGTGGTGTCTGGTGTGATTGTGGGTACTTTTCATGTGGTGAGCTGCCTCAGTAGGTCTTTTCTGACCCCAAAATGGTGACTTAAGTTACATGCACTTGCTTTACCACAGCACTTGCATAGAATCCCAGTATTGTAAAATCACAGTATTGTAGAATCACAGTATCATAGAATCATTCAGTGTGGGAAGGGCCCACAAGGATCATCCAGTTCCAACCCACCTGTCATGGGCAGGGACACCCTACCCTAGATCAAGCTGCCCACAGCCTCATCCAGCCTGGCTTTAAACACCTCCAGGGATGGGGCCTCAACCACCTCCCTGTGCAACCCATGCCAGGCTCTCACCACTCTCATGCTGAAGAACGTCCTCCTCACATCCAAGCTAAATCTCCCCACCTCCAGATTTGCTTCATTCCCCCTAGTCCTGGCACTCCCTGAGAACCTAAAAAGTCCCTCCCCAGCTTATTTGTAGGCCCCCTTCAGATACTGGAAGGCCACAAGAAGGTCACTTGAGAGCCTCCTCTTTTCCAGATTGAACAGGACAACCCAAACTCTTTCAGTCTGTCCTCATAGCAGAGCCATTCCAGCCCTCTGAACATCCTTGTGGCCCTTCTCTGGACACGCTCCAGCATCTCCACATCCCTCTTGTAATAGTGGCTCCAGAACTGGATGTGCAGCTCACCCGGCTCTTTCTGAAATGTGTAAGGCATGAATTAGGAGTGAATGCTTTACCTCTTTGTGTTTGTGAAAGTGAGAGATTTCATGTCAATACAGGGACAACTCCAAGCATGGCTTTGATGAACTTGCAAGAAAATTGTGACAAGCAGAGGGACCTGTTCTGGGTGCTGCTGGCTTTCCTGCAGCTACACATGTGTTTTGATAACCAGTCTGTCACTGTGTGGAGTTTGTTCAGTTGTTTCAGAGCAAGATGATATTTTTATGAGCTCAGTGAAAATCTGTTTATGCTAAGAAACAGCTATAGGAACTCAAGGGCAATGCTATCAAGCTGGGGGCCATGCTCTAACACGGTCATTCGTGATGCTGACAAACATCTCTGGCACCAAGCAGATTCACCCCTACGGAAAAGGAGCTGGTTATAGGGTTTTGTATTACTCTTACAAAATGCTGATTCAGTACCCACAGACTGTTATGCTGAGTCTGCCTAAGTGGGCAGACCTGGGCACTGCAGCACTGCTGCAGCTAACCAGAAATGGCACTGATGTTAAGTGGGAAGCCCTTTGGAACTGATTAAAAAACCTGGTCCAGGTGCCTGGGCAGCAAGGTTAATGCTGAGAAACCCTTTGATTCTAGTGCAGCTTTGCATGCTGGCAGCATGGCCCAGTCCACAGTCTTATTCCAAGCTATGGGGAGAAACACCCCAGCTTCTAATGGTTACTGCTATTTCCTGGTAAAGCAGCACAGTTTAACCTCCAAAACTGCACTGCAGAGGGCATGTCTTCAACCCCTGTGTGCTGTTTTCTTTGCATGATAATGGAAAAATGTCCCTCTGGACAGGTTCAAAGGCACCCAAGAGGATGTGTTGTGCAGCAGAGTTCTGGCAGCATTCCAAGGCAGAGTCATTGTGGTTTCCAGACTTACTGAAAAATCTTGGGTGGTGTCTTTCTTGTAGTTGAGCAAGGACCTGAGTCTGCATATATTCCTGATGGCTGTTCAGCATGTGTTGCCAGGGGTAGGTTACAAGGTTGGCATTTCTTTACAGCGAGGGTGGTGAGACACTGGCACAGGTTGCCCTGGCAGGTTGTGGCTGCTCCCTGCCTGGAGGTGTTGAAGGCCAGGTTGGAGGAGGCCTTGAGTGAGCTGTACTAGTGGGAGGTGTCCCTGCCTATGGCAGGGGCTTAGAACTAGATGATCTTTGAGGTCCCTTCCAACCTTACCATTCTATCATTCTATAGCCAGGGAGTGTTTCACCAAAACCAGGTTTGGTCTAAGGCATATGGCCTCTCTGTTACTTTCTCTAAAGTGGTTTTGGGTCCTGGTGGGCAGACAGGGATTTTCAGCTCCTTCTTAGCTCCCTTCACATGGTGCACAGATTTTTGGGGATGTTTCCAGCCTACTTACTTGTTCCTGCTGGCTATGTTTTAGGTGATAATTAGCACTAGCAGGACCATTGTCCACTTGCAGAATATCTTGCATCCCTGCTTTGCACAACACAAGGGGCTGCACAGGAGATGTTAGTGAGCAGTAGTCTTCATCTCAGGCCTTTTTTCTGTGGTATTTTTCAATACAGGAATGTCCACTGCTCGCTTTGCATGGGTGCAGTGAAATATTCCCTGGTGGCATTACCAAGACTTGTTCTTGGTTGGTATAAACTGGCTTGATTTCTTCTCTCATGACATATCCCAGCTTGTAGTTGACCCCATAGGCTGCAAGATACCTTTTCAGCCCTGTTACCTGGGAAGATTTGGGTGACAAAAGCATTTAGGAAGTGGAAGCAGTCCCATTGTGCTCATCGCTTGCTGTTTCTCTGTCTGCAGCAGCTGTACTGCAGTACGTCCCTGGGCACATCTCGGACTGCATTGCAAGATGGGCCTGCCCAGATGTGGAATGAACATGGTTAAAATGTGATTTCACAAAATGGCTTCTGCCCCAAACATTCCTCTCTATGGAAGGGGATAAGGCAGGTTGCCTGACTGGGGACACCAACTTTATCTCTGCTAGATGACTTGTCTGGGCAGCAGGTCCTGAGCACTGCTCACTTATACTGGTGAGTTTCTTCCAAGCACAAGTGTTCCTGTGCATCTGCTCTTGTTCACTGCTTTTCCCCTCCCTCAGTGGGGGCTCACAGCCAGCCATCTGCCTGGGATGGAGGAACATGATAGAAGAGATTGAGGTAGGGGATAACCTAGTTTCATAAGGTGAATGGAAGAGTAGGGTTTGGAGAGTGTGGGTTTTTTTCTGTTAGAGGAACAAGTGAGGTGATAAATTCCAGCTTTCATCTCTTTATGAGAGTTTTCAAAAGAAACCAATGGAAAGACAGCTTTGCCCATGGTCAGAAGGGAATCTCAATATATCCTAACATCTCCTTCCCTCTGTCTTGGCCATATCTGTTCCTCAGCTCTTCCATTCTGCTGTCCTTTTGATGAGGACTGTGCAAAGACTTCTCCCTCTAGAAAAGAGAAACACAAGGCTGCATTGGTCCAGAGGAAACACCCATGCATACCAGGGATGGGAAATACCTGGAGGATTACCAGTCCCCCAGTCCCCACACCTTAGTCCTGTGATGAGGGAAATAGGGTTGGAAACCCACAAATGCTGGCAGGGAGCATTGAAAGAGGTGGGATAACTGCAGCTGCTGCTTAACTTGCTTTTGTGGTTTAACTTTTCTTTGGCATGTGGCTGGTTTTAAAGGGAGTGCTGCCTTTATAATCACTGTGGTGAAATCTCACAGCTTTACTGTAAATCCAAGATATTTAATACTGTTCTGAAGATCTCCTAAAGTCATATGATGTGAATTAGTCTTAATGACCTCTGCTTTATGGACATGATGGTTACAGAGCAGAACTTGAACTCAAGCTTAAAGGGACAAAAAAGTAGAAGGCAAATAAAAAGGAACCAGTATTTGTTCCTGTTTGAATATATCAGTCAATTGCATGATACTTGGGGTCCTGACTCATGACTTCTAAATGCTTTAAGTTGGCCAAGTGTAATAACCTCTAGAAAATCTTTCCTTTCCTAGATGTGCAGCTATTCCTGAATGTTGTCTTTGCTAACTTTCCTTAGATATGGACATTCGGAATTGCAGCTCGTCAGGTAAAGTGGTTTGGAAATAAATCTAATTTAGTCTTTTACACAGTGCTGTTTATTAATTCCAGTTTGTGACACATTCAGTCCTTGTGATTATAGCATTCTCTGTCTGGAGAATCCATCATGGCCTTTACAGACTTGTTCCACTAGCTAATTGCCATTTTCTGGCACAGATCTGCATCTTAGTTTTAGCCGGTGTTTTCTAGTTACCAGTTGGGATTTTGAAATACTTCTGTCAGCTACAGTGAGGAGCCCTGTGCTGTTGTACCTTTAATGCATTTAACAGATGCCTTGTAATTATTTCACTGTTGTCAAACCCCCCTTTTTCACTGTGGAAAGCTGACGTGGGCACTAGAACGGAGGCTAATCAGATATCACCTCTGCAATGCGACTCAGTATTCCTCGTTTACGTAGCTCATTAACGCTTGCTGCTTCAGGTATTGGCACCCCAGGAGCTCACCACCCAGCTCATTACCCAGTCAGGCATGTGAGGGTAGTCATCAGCCCAGGATAGGATTTCCCACCCTTTTAATGTAGCTTGCTGTATTTATTCCTAGGTGGATGAACTTGGATCTGCTCAAGTCTGTATTGTTTCTCTGCGCCCTGCTTAAGCACTGGTCCAGATCACTCAATGCAATGAATCTTCTTCTTTGCTCCCAGCAGCCCATGTCAGATTCTGATGTTGTTTATTCAGAATGATTGCTGTCTCTGCACCATTAATTAAAAGTACATATAATGCCAACAGGGCGAGGGAGGGGATTCTCCCCCTTTACTTTGCTCTCATCAGATGCCACCTGGAGTCCTGTGTGCAGTTCTGGAGCCCCAAGCACAGGAAGGACATGGAAACGTTGGAGTGGGTCCAGAGGAGGCCACAAAGATGCTCAGAGGGCTGCAGCAGCTCTGCTGTAAGGACTGGCTGAGAGAGTTGGGGCCTCTTCAGGCTGGAGAAGAGAAGACATTGAGGAGACCTTAGAGTAGTCTTGCAATATCTGAAGGGAGCCTACAGGAAGGCTGGGGAGGGACTATTGACAAGGTCTTGCAATGCCAGGACAAGGAGCAATGGGTTTAAACTGTCAGAGGAGAGATTGAAACTGGATGTTAGGAGAAAGTTGTTTGCAGTGAGGGTGGTGAGAGACTGGCACAGGTTGCCCAGGGAGGTTGTGGCTGCTCCCTCCCTAGAGGTGTTGAAGGCCAGGGTGGAGGAGGCCTTGAGTGAGCTGTACTAGTGGGAGGGGTCCCTGCCTATGGCAGGGGGTTGGAACTAGATGATCTTTGAGGTCCCTTCCAACCTTACCATTCTGTGATTCTATAATGCAAATGAAACCTTGAACTGGAAACAGCAATGCTCATTGAAGGGAATTAATTCATGGCTAAAATCAATCATGCAGACACCTTTTGATTCTTATTTAATCCATGTATTTTGAAAGATAACATGCAAATGAAGAATTAATCCAGACTGTTTTTGAAGATATCCCCTTTGTTTTTTTAATGTGTCTCATAAAATTCCACCCTGTGAGGATGTAGAAGCCTATATTTAACTGCTGGAATAGTCTGTGGCTTCTCTGGTTATTTGTGTATTAACTACTCCCACCACTACCACTGTTTTCAGACAACCTGTTGATATTTACTCAATCAACCGCAAGTCTGTGGACACTGAGGGGACTACAAGGAGCTCCTTTTCCTCCCTGAGACACCCCAGGCAGGCAGGCAGGCACACTGGCAGCAGTGGCCAAGCCAAGGGATGTCACACTCAAGCTGACTTCTGATGTTCCTCTGTGAGGACAGCCCAAGCATGAGCATGAGTTGTGGGCTGTGCTTCCAGCTATGTGGATGCCGGCGGCTCTGCGGAAGAGCTTTGAATCCTCTCCTGCTCTAGTCTGCTTTCATTAAAGGAAAGAGAAATGAAGCCACTCCCACATTTTGAGTGAAGCCCATGTTATTTCTCCTTTCCTTTCTTTGTTATCCCAACTGTTTCCTCTAGAAGTGCAGAGGCCGAGCAAGGCAGCCTTTCCTTTGCTGAAAACCATTTGGACTTTAGAGTGAGTACTTATTTTGAGTGCATATCCCTGTGAAGAAATAGAATATCCTGTCCTTCACTTTTCTACAGAGATGTTTAATATGGCATAGGTGTTCCCAGATGGTTATTTTGCCCTGCAAATCTTGATGTAATCACCCCCAAAGAGAATGGGCCAAGTCTTCCCAGCACCATTGAGTATCACTAACTTAATAGTGAATTCTGGAGGTGAGCTTGCGAAATGGCTTTTGAAGTAAACTCTTGTGTTTACAAGGTGCTGCAACTGTTGCTTATCCTGTAAGCCAAAGGCTTCCATAAGGACTACATCTTGGCCGTGAAAAGTCTTCTCCCATCTCTGACAACGTCGCCATTTACTGATGGGTCTATAGCTGTGTTTCCTTGCACCATGACCATCAGACTGGGATTACTGACTTTCCCAGTCATGTCCTTTTCCATCATGGTGACAGCACTGGTTTCCCTATGTCATTCACAGCTACAAGTCTGCTTTGTGACTACAAGAAACCATATCTGAATCAGGCAGGTGCCTGAGTCTGGAGATTAGTGTCCAGACTCAAGGTTCCTGGTCAATGGGCAGGAATAAGCACCTTTCACTTTACTCTCATTGTAAGGTAAAAGCCTAAGGCAGCTTAAAAGATCCACACCCCAGAAATGGCTCTTTCTCTGCTGACTCAGCTGGAGCATCCACAGTAGATTTGTGAAGTTGTGAGATGAAGTTCCCCAGGAGAGGCTTCAAGAGATGAACTAGGCCAGTCTGCCCTAGAGGCAAAGGAAGGATGAGCTAAGTAGATTAGAGGAGGGCATTTTAATTATGAATGTGTAAGTGCCATGGTATGTTGCAAACAAAATTCTTTCCTCCACTGGCTACTCTTTATCCTTACATAGAGGAGAGCTGCACTGTACCTCTAGCAGGGCAATGGTGAACTTTCCAAAATATTTTCAGTCATTTTAATTTCATTGCTTCCTTATACTGCCCTGCTTTATTGAGCAATAGCTATTCTGTATTCAGTATTTCCTGACAGTCAACTTCATCATTAATTGTCCTCTCAGTATTTCTTATTCCTGCATGCAACTACAAGTTCCCCCTCCAATTCTTCTGGTCATTCTTACTTCCAAGGGTTCTAGTAAATCAGGCTCATTAAGACTATGCTGAAATGTGTGGTCTTGGATAGCCTTCAGAGAATTACAGAATATTAGAGGTTCGAAGGGACCTCCAGAGGTCGAGTCCCAACTGCCCTGCCAAAGCAGGATCAACTAGGGCAGTTTGCACAGGAATGGGTCCAGGTGGTTTTTGCAAGTCTCCCGAGAAGGAGACTTGTGGATTTTTGAAGAGTTTCTCATGAAGGTGAGCTCCATGGTCATATATTTTCCTGAAGACACTATATTGCAAACTATATATAGCAAATTATTACATGTATCCCAATCTATATATCACTTATGGCAGTCTGGTGACCCTATCATGGTGGACATTGAAAAACTAACTGCCTCGCAGGGGGTCCCCATTCCAAAACCTGATCTCCTTAGTTTTTATTTTGCAGTGCATGGCAGAAGTATATAAAAACCCTACTTCTACAATAATGTCAACAAAAAAAAATCACATCCATAGAAATGTAGTTGCAATGTGGCAAAGATGTCCAAAACCTCTTAATGTTCCACGCAGTTTCAAGCTTTTAAGAAGGATGACTTTTGATGAAAACATGTATGACTGGAAGATTTTTTGCCCTGCTTTAATGCAGAGCATGATCAACATTTAAAGTACACTTTAAAGAAAGCATTTTGAGAATGTCCTTCTTTACTAAGTCTGAAGGAACTCAGGATAATCCTGATTGCTGTGTTTCTGTGGAGCTTTATGTGAGCGGTTGGATGTGAGCTAAGCTGATGTTACAACTCTCCTAGTTTGACAAATGTTGATTTGTTAGTGTAACTTGCCTAGTGTGGATATATTGCATATACACTTATAGAATCATAGAATGGTAAGGTTGGAAGGGACCTCAAAGATCATCTAGTTCCAAGCCCCTGTCATAGGCAGGGACACCTCCCACTAGTACAGCTCACTCAAGGCCTCCTCCAACCTGGCCTTGAACACCTCCAGGCAGGGAGCAGACACAACCTCCCTGGGCAACCTGTGCCAGTGCCTCACCACCCTCACTGCAAAGAACTTTCTCCTAACATCCAGTTTCAATCTCCCCTCTGCTAGTTGAAAGCCATTGCCTCTTGTCCTGCCATTGCAAAACCTTGTCAATAGTCCCTCCCCAGCCTTCCTGTAGGCTCCCTTCAGATACTGCAAGGCAGATACTAAGGTCTCCTGGAACCCTTTTCTTCTCCAGGCTGCAGAGCCCCAACTCTCTCAGTCTGTCCTTATAGCAGAGCTGCTGCAGCCCTCAACATCTTCGTGGCCTCCTCTGGAACCGCTCCAACAGTTTAATATCCTTCCTGTGCTGGGGGCTCCAGAGCTGCTCACAAGACTCCACACGGGGTCTGACAAGAGCAGAACAAAGGGGCAGAATCCCTTCCCCTGCCCTGCTGCCCACACTGCTGTTGCTGCAGCCCAGCACTCAGTTGCTGTCTGGGCTGCACTCACACTGCAGGCTCATGTTGAGCTTTTGATCAACCCGGACCTCCAGGTCCTTTTCCTCAGGGCTGCTCTCAACCATTCACCACCCAACCTGGAGTTGTGCTTGGGATTGTGCCTACCCAGGTGCAGGACCTTACACTTGGCCTTGTTGAATTTCATGAGGTTGTCTTGGGCCCACCCCTCCAGCCTGTCCAGGTCTGGATGGATCCCTGCCCTCTAGCAAGTTGACTGTGCCACACAGCTTAGTGTCATCTGTGAACTTCCCGAGGGTGCACTGATTCCTCTGTCCATATCACTGACAAAGATGTTAAACAGCACTGGTGCCAGCACTGACCGCTGAGGGATACCACTTGGCACTGGTGTCCAGATGGACATTGTTTCCTTGATCACCACTCTCTGTGTGCCACCATCAACCAATTCCTTATCCAGCACTGCTCCACCCATCCAGTCCATGTTTTTCCAGTTTGGTGACCAGGATGTCATGTGGGACAGTCAGATATCTCCACTTGGAGATATTGCAGTATGCTTAATCAGGATTAAATTGGGATAGATTAAACAAGTAAAAGGAAAGTAAAAAACATGTTCATTTTGTTGAACAGATACCCTTTTAGAGATGTAATGTTGGATTTGCAAGCTGGAAAGCCCTTTAGAGAATCTCTCCTGTGGCCTGAGCTATTGAGACTCTGGTGTGTGGCTGCTGCTGCTACAGAGTGTAGATCTTTAGTAGCTCCACAAATGGTTTTCAGTTCAAGAAAATGGAGATCCTGAATAGCTCTTCTCACTCTGTAGTGTAAAAGTAGACAGACTAAAGTGCATATGAAAAGGTTGACGGGAAGCTGAGATTTCCTAAAAGCAGTGTTAGGTATTCCTATGAGTCTTTAAAAGGTGTATCTATGGCCAAAGAATGTTATACTTTATTATGGGAAAAGTAACTTGCTGTATTTCCACAAGTTTACATTCAGAGATCAGTTTAATTTATATCACTCTAAGCTATTCCCATGAGCAAGTGAGAAAAACTACCTTCATCAAATCTGTATCTTCATATGTATAACTGTGTCCAGGCAGCTGCACTTTTACTTGCATCAAGTCAGCTGTGGGCTCTGTTTAGCTTAGGACAACTACTTAGCTCAATTCATTGTTGTGGTAAAATGCACAAGTGTAGACTGACTGCCAACTGCTCTGAGGAAGTGCTACATTTACACACAGTTGTGGAGCATCTTCTGCATTGTGTGACAGCTATTGCTCTGCCCCTCATTATGTTTTTTTTATTGTTCATTTGTTCGAGGGGAAAAAAAAATCCAGTCTCATGATGGACGTGGAGCTGTGCTCATGGCAGGCTGTCATTTGCCGAGCAACTTGGCACAGAGCTTACTGGCTCACGTTGCTTCAGGTTGCCAGGTACTGCTAGAAGATGTGATTTTGGCATTGGGAAGGTAAAATGAGTCCCCCAGACCAGTGTGACCACTCAGGACAGGCTGCTGTGACATCCCAGCAGTGTGCAGAAGTGGCAAGGCTGGAGAGGCAGTAAACTCCAAAGGCACATGGGCAGGACATCTTAACCCAGTGGTCGTCACTGGGAGCTACCTTGGGACCACCAATTTAAGAGGATTTCAGGGGAAGTTATGCCTGGTTTTGCAGTCTAGGGCTTCTGAAGGCCACAAAGCAGATACAGCAGTCAGAAAGTCAGCTTGGGGCAGGGAGTGCATGCTTCTTTTCTCCCTAATCACCCGTGCAAGAGAGCAAGGCTGCCTAACGTCCTGAATTAAAACACTGTGCTCCCTGTTGGAATTCCTTCCCCTGCATCCTGCTAAGGCCATGTTGAGCACCACAGTAAATCACTGCAGTCAGCATGGGGGGAAGAGCTGTGGAGTGGGGTGGGTTTTGTCTCCAGCTGTAGTGGTGTTGGGCGAGGAGTGATTGTGTGTAGCTGCTGCAGTTTCCTTTTTCCTGTTTCTTTGTGGTGTCACATTTCTGCTGCTGTGGTGTGCAGTGTGCAGGCATAGAGGTGGGTGAGTGGAGCCATCAGGGGCAGAACCTTCACCAGCTGTGGCAGATAAAACTTTGCAAAGCTCCCCTTGGGAGCTGTGTCAAAACATACGGAAGACAGTGACATCGTTTGAGACAACCAACATGGCTCCAACAAGGTCAGTTGCATCCAGGGGATGTTTTGATTGGATATTAGGAAAAAAATACTCACTGAAAGAGTAGTCAGGCATTGGAACAGGCTTCTCAGGGAAGTGGTGGAGTCACTGCCAGTGGAGTGTTCAAACTATGTGTAGACATAGAATCATAGAATGGTAAGGTTGCAAGGGACCTCAAGGGTCATCTAGTTCCAACCCCCTGCAGGGACACCTCCCACTAGTACAGCTCACTCAAGGCCTCCTCCAACCTGACCTTCAACACCTCCAGCCAGGGAGCCGCCACAGCCTCCCTGGACAACCTGTGCCAGTCTCTCACCACCCTCACTGCAAAGAACTTCCTCCTAACATACAGTTTCAATCTCCCCTCTACCAGNCATTTCAGGGCATGGTTTAATAAGGTCATAGTTGTTTTTAGGTTGATGGTAGAACTCAATCTTAGAGGTCTTTTCCAACTGAAAGAATTCTGTGATTCTATGAAATCAAGGCTAATGGCCTTCTATAATGGAGTGACTGTGTCAGTGGGTAAGGAAAGGGGATGCAGATGTCATCTGGCTGGACTTCTGTATGGACTTTGATATGGTCCTCAACAAAACTCTTGTCTCTAAATGGAAAAATAGGTATTTTATGGAGGGACTGGTACCTGGATAAGGACTTGGCTGCATGGCTGTGTCCAAAGAGTTAACAGTCAATGGCTCAATGTCCAAATGGGAAGCAGTAATGAATGGTGTCACTCAAGGGTTCTTACTGGGACCAATACTATGTAATTCTTTATCAGTGTCAGACAATGGGATCAAGTACCCTCAGCAAGTCTGCAGAGAGCAACAAGCTGATTTGATATGCTTGAGGGAAGAGAGGTGGGTCCTTGTAAACCTTATGAAGTTCAATAAGGCCATGTTGTAGCATCCTACACCTGGGTGAGGGCAATCTCCACTGTCACTACAGGCTGGGGGATAAACAGATTGAGAGCAAGCCTGTAGAGAAGCACTTGGAGATAGTGATGGACAAGAATATGGAGATAAGTCAACAATGTGTACTTGCAGCCCAGAAGGCCAGTTGTATCCTGGGCTGCAGTGTGGTCAGCATGTCCAGGGAGGTGATTCTCCCTCTCTGTTCTGCTTGACTGAAACACCACCCGAAGTACTGTGTCCAGCTCCAGAGTCCCCAGCACAAGAATCATAGAATTGTTTTGGTTGGGAAAGACCTCTAAGATCATTGAGTCCAGCTGTTAACCTAAGACCATTGTGGCCATTAAACCATGACCCAGAGTGCCACATCCACATGTATATTGAATACCTTCAGGGCCAGTGACTCAGCCACCTTCCTGGGCAATGTATTCTGACGTCTGACCACTTTTTTGGTAAAGGAATTTTTTCTGATACCAAATCCAAACCTCCCCTGGCACAGTTTCAGGCTATTTCCTCTCATCCTATCACCTTATGCTAGAGAGAGAAGACTGCTCCCCACCTCAATGCATCCTCCTTTCTAGTAGAGAGCAATGAGGTCTCTACCTCAGCCTTCCCTTCTCCAGACTAAACTTTTCCAGTTCCCTCAGCTGCTCTTTATAAGACTTGTTCTGTAGACCCTTCACCAGCTTTGCTGCCCCGAGATACAGGCCAGGATGCTGTTGGCCTTCTTGACCACCTGAGCAAAAAGGAGGAGGACATGGATATGTTGGAGCAGATCCAGAAGAAGGCCATGAAAATGGTCAGAGGGTTGTAGCACCTCTCCTATGAGGAAGGGCTGAGAGAATTGGGGATGTTCAGCCTGAAAATGAGAGAAGAGTTTAGGAAAACCTTATTGCAGCCTTTCAGTAGTACTTGAAGGGAATTTATAAGAAAGAGAGATAGGCTTTTTACCACAGTCTGTGGTGATAGGACAAGGTGTAAAGGCTTTAAACTAAAAGGAGGTGGATTTAGATTGGATATATCCAATAAACTCTCTTAGGATAAGAGTGATGAGGTGGTGTAATGAGTTTCCCAGAGAAGCCGTGAAGAAAAAGGTCAGGTTGGACAGGGCTTTGAGCAACCTGGTGTAGTGAAATACCTCCCTACCCATGGCAGGGAGCTGAGAGAAAACCCTCCTGTCCCTGGGAGCTGTGCAGTAGGAATGGCCTCTCTCCTGTGCTCCTGACCTGCCTCCATGATGCATGGTTGGCCCAGGCCAACCTCATGAAATTCATCAAGGCCAAGTGTAAGGTCCTGCACCTGGGTAGGCACAATCCCAAGCACAACTCCCGGCTGGATGGTGAATGGCTGAG
>VWYK01004285.1:1018-11692 GCA_013399775.1 Semnornis frantzii
TTCTGGGTAAGAGCAGTCAGCACAGAACGCGCTGCACATATGCGCCGCTGTTTAATTTTAGACAAGTACCTTTGTAAGTGTTTACAATGCAGTATGTAGGAATGAATATAAAATTAAAATAGCACTTATGTCATACTCCAACTGGTCAAGAAAATATGCAAATATTATAAAGTGTGATCTTGGCCAGTGTAATTTGTTAGGCTGGGATATGCACTAAATAATACACCATTACTGTATTTAAATAATCCATCTTTTTCTGTTTAATCCAATATAAAGCTTGATTTTCATTTAAACAAATAAATCTGGGGATGGAACTTCTGCTCATAGGGGTTTTGTGTCTGTTTTGAAAACAAAATTTATTTACAAGCCAAACAATGAAGAAATACTTACACGGCTGCATTGTCTGTGATTTTTCTACATTTTAGTAAGGATGCAGATTCTACTGTCTGTATGATTAAAAACAAACAAACAAAACTGCAGATTTATTAGGACTGTACCTGCACAGAGGTAGGCACTAGTCTAAGAACACGGTTACGGTAGATACGAAAATGGAATATGGATCTGGGGATCCCCTCCCTTTTTTGCACTGTTCAAGTCCAGAAAGAAGTTCTGCCAAGATTCTGACAGTGGAAAAAGATGTGGGACTACCCAGAGTGCCTTACACGCCTTGCTCAAGAAAAGGAACATGCCATGGTACACTTGTTCTAATCTAACTGGATTATGACACTTATATTAAATGAAGACATTTCTTTTGGCGGAAGGGAAAGAAACTGAGGAGTAAAAAGCAAAACAAGTAGGAGAGAGAGTTAAGGTATCAATGTTTTGGATGACACTTTTGTAACCCAAGGGTGCAAAACAGAAGAGACCCTTAGAGGTGCTATGGGGAGACAGATATATTTTCTGTTTGCCACCAAGAAGCAAACTGAAAAAGCTGATGAATCACATTATGAATATGGATGCCCCAAGACCTATAGAACACTTTAGGTTGTAGAATATATATATAAAATATACTACACTGCAAAACCATGCTAAAGCCATCAATTTTGATGCTGTATCTGCAAGACTTGTTAATCCTGCTTACGTGTATTCACAGAACTATTTCAATATGCAACCAGGTCAGAGCATAATTTCTTTTTTGTTTAGCTACTGACTTTTATACTTACCCACTGCAGTATCATGATATAAAAACAATGCAAATTTGCTTGATTAAATTCAGTGGAAAAATGAAGAACTTTTTGACATGCGTCATGTATGCAGTGGGTATGATTAGTAGTGAGAAAAGAAGTACTGAGAAGGAAAGAAAGAAGAGGTGAGAATGGGCATGAATTCTGTATTTAGATCAACTATGAATGTTAAGTGTTATACTTTCACCATTTGTTGCCTCGCAGATAACACTATACTAGTAGTTTTTTAAGGATGAAGACTGATAGGTACCAGCCATTTTGGTAAATACTGATATGTGGCACACACATTTCTTGCCCTTTTAGTAAGAATAGTATTTAATATTAAAGTATGATTAAAATATTTTTCATGAGTGCTTGCTAGCATATGTTTCTTTTTCTTCATTGTTCAGTGAGACACACGTCACACTTGGCAGATCAAGAGATGTTAAGTAGTATGGAGGTGACAATAACATGTAAGTGCAAAGTAAAAACTTCTAAAGCAAAAAGCACTTCCATTTCACAAGCTATTCAGTTATTGAAAGTAATATGTACCTTGAAATCTCCTTTCTTCTTTCAACTTTTCAATTTTTCTTCCTTAGATATGGGTACATGCAGCAACCAGTCAGAATGGGGAAGACAGTTTTACGATGCCTCTGCAGTCCAGCAGGCAACTAGTTCCCACTAAACTTTGCCACATTCATGGACATGCAAAAAGACTCAATATATGGTTAGCAATATACTACTTTTCCCTGTAACAGAACTGTCAGATGAAAGGCAACATAAAACAAACAAAATGGGTAAAGTATTCTGGGCTATTGGACTCAGAAAGAAGATGCAGAAGATGAAAACTGTTGGCAGTAAATTCCTTTTTCTGTGCCCTAAGGGTGACAACCCAGAAGTGTTTCAGGATAAGCAATCATATAAAGCCACAGAAGTACCTTGCAGTATGGCATCCATACTCCATGCTCCAGGAGAACACCTGTCCCACTCATGGTCCTAAACTGATGGGGCCATGCTAATGAAAAATACTTTCCCTGTACATTTATGTATCTGTATCAAGACTATTTTACTATTTCTAATCTAGCTAAGACATAGGCACATCTACATTAGTTTTCTGAGCAGTCTTAGGTTTAACATCCTTGTAATGTTCAATCTTCATTCCTAGCAGAAGGTGAAAAAAATGGGAGATTAGGGTCTGTATTTAAATTGTAGTGGGTTGAAAGAACTATTTTTATTCAAGGAACCTGACTCTATCCTTGAGATAAAAGAAAAAAAAACCAAACAAACAAAAAAAACCCCCACCAACTTCTTGAGAGAAATTCAACCAGCTTTCCACTTTTGCTATTTCTGGTGGAAAATTACACAAAGAGAAATCAAAGCTGCGATTTAAAAAGCGCTGACACAGATGTTCAAGAAATCAAATAAGAACCATCAAAGAAACCCTGTGTGCATAAATGAGGACACAATAAGACCACTGACAAATCCAATAGGACAATTCAGAGACAAGAATTTTTCAAGCAGTGCAGTGACATCATCTTTTGCACTAGAAGGAACTGAGCTTTGAACTATGGTGCTGAGGCACAAAACTAGGATCCTCTGGAAACAACCCTAAACTACAATGAAACTTGATTAACTACTAAAGAAAAAATACTATTATGATATAAATTACATTCTTACTGTTAATCAACCCAGAACAATATGGAAGATTAATGTCTAGCAACCTCAGAACTCTCCAGCAACTCCCAGAAAGTCTCTCAAAGCATACCTAGGAATTTCTAGCAAAAATACTGTGTGTCAAAATGCTGAAGGGGCAAAATAATTCATCAAAAGGTGAAAACATCCTGCATTATCAGACTTGCAGCCCTGCTACTGTAGTTGCTTGCCCTGTGGGATCTTCTCACCAACACTTTGCAGACTGCAATGAGATGCAGTCTTTCACACTTCCTGTGAAGAAACGGATGCTTGCAGTCTCTTTTTCCATGAATCTACAGGTCTATGGATGCCACAACTTCTTAATTTCTTGATTTAGGGCCAATGCTGGAAATGTAGGCTGATTTATATACCTACACTGACCTCCGCAGGAGCTTTAGATAGTCATGGATTATATTTTAAACAAACATACATTTGTGGTAGCTCTTGTATTTCTTGCCGTTTCTTGGTGCACACATTCCACACTGTCTACATTTTACTACCTTAGTCTTCTACAAGTCAGGAAGACATTGGGATCGTGGTGCAGTTTGCTGCTGCAGCAGCACTGTTTCCCCTTGTGATGCGAAAGTGCAGGCATTCCTCCCATCACAGGAACGTAGTGTACCAGGTCATTCTGTGGTTCCTGAAACACCTGCGCTTCCTGCAGCATTACTGCCTTGGTTAGACTGGCGCAAGGGGAAAATCCAGTGCTGGCTGATTTTGCACAAAGTATGCTCCTCCTAGATGAAGCTGAGGAGTGCAAACTTCAAACAAGTTCGAGCCATCCCAACAATACTGGGAAGCCTAGAAATTGTGTGGCAAAATGCTCCCCTAAAATTCAGAGCTATGACTTCTCTAGAATATCCTAGTTAGTCATTAAGATTTAAGGAATTCAATTATTTAACTCTTATTATGAAACAACTAATTTTCTAAGCCTTGGACTTAGTTGATCAGAAATACTGAAGTCTATTCAATAGAATTTTCCAAGTCTTGCACTCTTTGCAGTACCTGAGAAAGGAGGAAGCAAGCTTATGTTCTTAAAAAGTTCCTCTTGATGGTTTGATGTCTCTCTGAAAGTGAGATGTCCTTTCGTACTTGGCATGAAATGACTGTGAGACCTTATACTTTCCCTTCCCTCCTTTAAACTTCGGAGGAGAACGAAATGAGCTGAGGCGCTTGTGGGGATAAGAAAACGAAGAGCTTCCAGCAGAACTCTTTTTTTTCAGCTGACGTAAGGACTGTTTGTGTTCTGAGAAATCCTTCATGATCTGAACCAAGTGTTCACCAAACAGCTTGCCACCCGTGTATGGTAAAGAGAGCAGTTTACATTTTAGATCTAGTGATGAGGTCCAAGGACGTAGCCATACAGCTCTCCAGGCTACAGTGAGGCATGCCATGCTTTTAACAGTGAGTCTAAGAGAATCCTCAGCTGCATCATGGATAAAATTAGCTGCAATTTTACATAGCCTGTGCTTCCTCTGCATGGTTCCAGATGGGACCCATTTCCGTTTGAATCTGGCTCGTTCTTCCTTCAACCATATTAGTAATGCTCTAGAAGCATAAGTGCAGTAGATAGATACCCTGAGCTGGGCTGCAGCTAGCTTGAAACACCTTTTAATTGCTTCCTCAACCTTTCTATCAGTAGGATCTTTAAGGAGAGCATCTATATTAGCAGACACTGATAGAACAGGATTGCCAGTAACCAATGCCCTGTCTACCTGAGGCAAGGTCCCCCACAAAGCAGCTTTATCCACTGGAAAAGGATAAAGCTTACTCAGGACTGCTGGGGCTTCATGCTTTGCCTCCGGATTATCCCAAATCCTACACACAAGATCTTCCACTGCCGAATCAATAGGAAGTGCATTATCTAGCTTGCCTCTTTTAGAGGGCAGAAGCAGTTCTTCTGAAGCACATTCCAGTTTGGAAGATTTCAGCATTAGCACTCTCTTTATGTGCTTGAACAGATAATGTTGGTTCTCAATGTCAAATTTACGCAGAGAATCTGGTCCTCCTTCGTCTTCTGCAGGGGACTCAGATGACACCTCCCAGTCTTCAGGGGATGACTCAACATCCAATGCCTTATAAGGTTTAGATTTCTCCTTCTGAGAGGCTGTTTGATCTTTTAAACTGTTCATATGGCCAGACTCAAAAGTTTGGGAACTGCTCCCACTTGCTTCCAGAGGAACCACTGGTACTTCTGTAATTGGTACCCTGGGACGCTTTAGTGAATGGGACCTAGCCTGTGCCACAGAGCTTATACTTTGCCTGGCCGCTGTCAAAGCATCCTTTAAGACAGTGGCTAGCTCAGGCAAAATTACAGATTTCATTAATGAATTCTTTTCAGATTCAGAGAAGTGAGTAGTAGTAGTAGTAGAAGGTCTTACCTTCTGGTGGTAGGAGTTCTGAGTGTCTTCTGAATCTGAGCTGTAGTCTGGGGTCTGGCTGAACCAGTGCTGGAGAGAGGAGTGCTGCCTCGCCAGTGAGCCATGAATTGAGTTGGAGCTGAGGGGTTGCTGGGAAGGGGATGGCTGTCCTGCCTGAGAATCTGAGCCCTCCTCCGACCCCATTAGCTGTTGCTCAGAAGCGTGATGTCTAGAGCCATGCCTGTACTTCCATGCGTCTGACCTCTTTTCCTCTTGGAAGAGGGAACCAGAGACAGAACTAACCCTTGCAAGCTCTGGTGACTGCCTAGCCCTCCTCCTGGTGTAGGAGGTCTCTGATCTGGTGCTGGAGTATTGATCCCCTGACCTTCTGAAGAAGTTGGATCTGTCAGATCTCAGAGACTTTGCTTTGGGAAAGACAGGGTCTGCTTCAGGAGAATTGGCACAGCTACCTTTTCTTTTCTTTTCCTTGTCCAGTTTCTTTCCTGTCCAAGCAGACATGGACCTGAAGTGATGAAAAAAGTTCAAAATACACAAATTCCTAGATTTGTCAATTTTTACTCTTTTTTTCCCAAGTGGAAACCCTCTACCCTTTTTTCTTAAAGAAGCACTGCATCATAACCAGGGCCGTGTGAGACAGACAAACTGGGAACTGAGTGACTGCAGTGATGCTGGGCTGCAGAAGGTGCCAAGGTATCTTCTGTAATCTGACTGGTTGCTGCTGCTGCCCTGTCTCTAAGGAAAAAAGAGGAAAGCCCAATATACACTAATTACACAGAAATACATTTTAGAAAGGAGGTTTTGCATGGTAAATTAGGATGAGTTCTTCCCGTGAACAAGTCTGAAAGCGTGGCATGCATCTGTCTGCATTCGCCTAGCACTGAGGTGGATAAATGCATAATGAAATGATTTAATCAAGCACTATAGGTTGATTTAAGCCACTTAAACACGGAGGCATAAATTCAAATCTTACTACAAGTCACACATGAAAGCTGACTTGAATAGTCTTATTCTAAGCCTGAGAAAACATGCATTGGGGCCACGTAATTTGTACTATTCTGTACAAAGACCAATTTCTACTGCTGAAAGTTCCAAGTACCAAATATCTGGACTGCCTGTGAGAACTTCTACAGTACTTAATTTACACCTGTTCCTAATATTGCTTCACGCTCCCCTTTTTATCAGCTGAATGTAATTAATCCACATATGCTTACTGCTGTAATATAATACCATTCTCAACTAATTAACCTGAGAATAGAGTATTGCATTTTTCTAAGATCAAGGAACAATAAACAGAAGCTGCTCTTTGGCATTCAGAACTATAAAGTTATTCCAGTCAGATCAGGATGCACATTTCCTCTGTATGAAGCAGCTATGGCAATGCAGTAGATCCCTCTAGAAAATAATGGGTTTTCTATGCACATCTGTAAATGTCACATCTTCAAAATAATAAAGGGCTTTTACAATGCTTTAAGCACAGTGATGCCCTATAAAATCTGTCTTAACAAGCACATAAATTATAATGGAAACGGCACATTTAGAAAACAGTATTATTTCCTGTACTAATAAAACTCCAACAAATAAAATGCTCCATATTTAAAAAACTGTACTCATAATTGTTATATGAGCAGACTTGCCAAGGCACACTTCTTGTGATGCCTGGAGATTGAGCTAGACTACATTTATAATAAAGGAACAGTCATGAGCAAGAGCTCTGTTGCACACTTTGTAGCTGCTTGCTGTGTATCATGTACTGAAAAGAAGAAAGGGAGATCTGTTTTTTCCTTGAAGTCATTCCTTCACCTCTGTGCATAATATCGCTTCCTTGTTGCTGGATTAGGTATTAGCACTGGCAGCCATTTTGAATGCATTTGTTTCCAGTCAATGCAACAGAAGATTGTCTTTATTAGGCTTCAGTTACAAATGCATTTTCAAACCCCATAATCATAAATGTGCCCTGACAGGAGGGGCACTGTACCTGGTACTTAATTGTCTCCAAGATTGGTTTATAAATAAAGATTCCTCACTTTGAGACAACTGTGTTTGAACCCGGATTTGTCCTTCAATAAGCGAATTGCTTATTTTACATTTGAATGTCTAATTTTTTTTTTTCTAATGGTGCAGTTGCAATGCTACCTATAGTTCTGTGCAACACTAGATACAGAATCTTCGGCAACACGGAAAAAACCCGTCAGCTTTGAATTATTAATTGTAATATATACAGCTCTGAATTATTAATTATGATATATAATTGTGATATGAACCACATGAAATCACATCAGTCACTCACCTGTATTCACCAAATGTTCCATCATCTTCCTTCATAGGTTGTATTTCTGGATCAGCATGTGCATCCTCCTTTTCTTTCACTAAAATATTTGAAATAGTAATTTTTACCATGAAACTGCAAGATGAGAGACCTTAAATTCTCAAACTTGCTAGCTTGTTTTTTGAAAGAAAAGATTTGTTAATTATTTTATTTGCATCCTACATTAGTAAAACTTGTTCTTTTCATTTCTAGCTCTAAAATTTTCTTTAAAAAGCCAGCTAAACTATTTCATTTACTTACGTTATTAATAGAGCTTGTACTTACTGAAATCTGAACAGTTTTACTTATCCATTCTCCACATTTCCTCTTGCTATTCCTCTCACACCAACTGATAAAACTGAATCAGATTCACTTGCCAGTTTGTACATTTTTTGCTTAAATTCTCCACAGAATTTAAAATAGTATTTTAAGAATTACTAATATTGGAAAAAAAACAGGCATGGTCTGTTATTTCCTTCTTTGTTGTAACACAATCAAAAGCAAAGCAAAGCCACATACCCTTAAACTGAAGGCAATTGTACCTCTTGCGCATCCTTGTTACAGGTTTAGCCATCATTCACTGAGGGGGATAAATCCATACCCATAACTTGTGCCTAAAAAAACCCCCAGAAAGTACTGTGTCCTTTGACACAAAAATATACTAGCATCTGGGAAGACAGATTTTTATTGGAGACGTATAAGTTCAGACTGTTGACAGAGTAAAATAATACACAGACTCACAGAACTAGACTTACGATTCTTCCCTTTGCCTCCAGTATCTGAAGGGGGCCTACAGGAAGGCTGGGGAGGGACTATTTACAAGGTATTGCAATGACAGGACAAGTGGCAATGGGCTTAAACTGGCAGAGGGAAGATTTAGACTGGATGTTAGGAGGAAGTTCTTTACAGTAAGGGTGGTGAGACACCAGAACAGGTTGCCCAGGGAGGCTGTGGATGTTCCCTCCCTGGAGGTATTCAAGGGCAGGTTGGACGAGGCCTTGAGTGACCTGTACTAGTGGGAGGTGTCATTGCCTATGGCAGGGGGTTGGAACTAGATGATCCTTGAGGTCCCTTCCAACCTTACCATTCTATGATTCTATGATTCTCTCAATTTCCGTTTTTATGGCTACTACTGAAATCTTTCCTTGTTTAGTGAATAGTTATATAATCCAATATACAATCTCTTACCTTTCCTCTGGTAATTTCCACACTCAATTTGTACATCATTAGCGTATATACTGTTATTTAAGATGATATGAATCATTCCTGACAGTATTTTCTAAGTCTGTTATTACAATAACACACCTTGAAATGTAGCTGGCTGCAATATTTCACACTCAAATGACTTATTAATTTTTCCAAACAGTAGGCAATCTCAAGATATGTGCTAAACCTATGGTGAAAAGGAGTTGTGCATTGCTTTTACCACTAGCTGTGGGGCAGCATATTTGCAATGTAACAAAAACCACAATTAGCTCTAGTCACTGCTAGAACTAACAACACATACTGAATCTGCAAATTTTTTACAGACTTTGACACCCTCTCTCTCTCTCTGTATATATATATACATATATAAATGAATACTTTAAGATTTATTGGGAAATTCCAACCGAGAAATCAGGACTTTCTCAAAAGCTCAGTGCAGAATGTAAATAAATTAGAGAATTGGTTGTAAAAAGAACAATAATGATAAAGTCTGTATTACAGAATGTCAGAGGCTGGACCTTGAAAGATCATCTAAGTCCAACTCCTCTGCCAAAGCAGGAGTTTGCTAATTGGGATAAAGATAAACAATTTCCAGCCCTTTGCGTTCCTTCCTCCCTCCTGCTTCGCTTGCTCCTTGACTTCTCCATCCTGACTGATTTCTGCACTAACCCATGGCTGAGTAAATAACAGTTAGGGCCTGTTCTGGTTTTCTCTCTGTGGGATGGGAGAACGAATTGGCTGTAGGCCCTTCTGGGCTTTGTCCAGAGGGGATTTTTGTGTTATTTCTCAATCGTAAATATATTTTGTAGAAATGCATTGTATTACATGCCTGTAAATCTTAGCTTGTTCTAAAGACATAGCTTCATTTGCTTCTGAGCTTTTCTGGTGATTCTATTTGGGGTGTAATTTTTAACCCAACACTATATGTATATATATAGGTGTGTGTGTATGCACATGTATGAGTGCAGAAAAGAATTAACACCTGACATGAAGCAATTCTGCAGATGCAGAGAAAAGGGCATAGCAGTGATCTCCACAAAGTAACAGCAACCTCAGCATTCAACTGTTTTCTACACTTCTATTCAAATTACACACTTTATTCTCTTCTACATGGTGGTTCACTCCAAATTCTCCCTATTGTTCTCAGTTTCATCACTTCATTTGTTTCATTCTCCTAATTTTTCTTCTATTTTCCCAATTCTTTCATTAAGAGTCACTTTTCCTATATCCTCTATAGTCTCATTTTCCCTTAAAAAAAATCCAAATATTAGGAAAAAAAAATATATTTTCAGCCTGTCACTGAACAGCACTGTGTTCCATAATCATCGGTCTGTTCTTCGTGGGCATAGGTGGCTGAGAAAGAAGCTTCTCCTATTTTTGCTATCACTATAAATTTTTGCTCCTTCCATAAAACATTTAAGAAGATTGGGCAGAGTAGGATTCTTGTACTTAAAGTGATTTTACCTTCTTATCTGGCATGCCAACTTCGGCTATAAAAGTTTTGCCAGCAAAGAGGTAAGGTTTTTAGTGTTCACTGACACTAACTTTCAGAAGTGCACTGGTCCAAACAAGTGGGAGGAATTAAAGCACTGTATGGATTCTTTTTTCTTCTTGCAGTTAGAAATTCGAAGTCCATCCATCTTTTTCATGTCCAAATTTAAAATATAAACTTCAAAATCTTTAAGTTGATTTTAAATAAGCATTCTAGAGTCTAGCTTTAATCTGGAATAACAATGTAATTTCCAAACATTCAGATTATGTAATATAGAACAGTATTTTTCATGTAAAATCTTGATTTTGTGACAACTTAGCAACTGAACTTTTTTGTGGCAGCTGGGAGAGGAAAAACCAAATTACTTTTTGATGCCCACTTAAAGTTCATTCATATCCACTCACACCACTTTCAGGCAATACTATGCAAACTGAT
>VWYK01004288.1:0-13507 GCA_013399775.1 Semnornis frantzii
TGCTGGACTAGTATATAATCTGCATTAAACTGTCTCCTCCTTTGCCTTTCTGCCTCCTTCCATCAGCTGCTCCTTAGATCCTCTGCACTGATTTCTGCACTAACCTTGGCTGAGTAGTAACAGTTGCAGCCTTCTCAGTTCCCTTACTGGGGGAAGGAGAAAAAGGTAGCTATTAGCCCCTTCTGGGCTTCATCCAGGGGAAATGTCTGTGTAATTTCTAAACTGTAAACATTTTAAAATGTATTTTGCACATATACATTTTATTATATGCTTGTAAATTTTAGCTTGCTCTAAATTTATAACTTCATTTGCTTCTAAGCCATCTGAGCTGGTCTGGTAAATTTATTTGGGGTAATTTCAAACCACCACAGGCCCATTCAGTTTCAAAAGTCTACTTAAAAGACATTACTTCTTTTCCTTTCTATTTCATTTAGATCTTGTTTCAGTGTCATGCAGACTTTTTTTTAAATAATTACTTGAATATTGAAAACAATTCCCTTACACAAAATCACAAGCAGATGACAGAGAAAATTCTGAGATAACTATGAAATTCCTAATGCATCGATAAGTGAGCAGCTATTATTTGAAGGAGATTCTGGCAAGGCAAATCAAAACTTGATAATCACATTATTCAACGTAGATATTCGTTTTACATTCCTCGGATGAGGAGGTTGGAACCAAGAGCTCAGAGCCACTCTTGGCCATGGCTAAAACTGATGCTTTCACCCAGAAAATTTAAAACCCAGCATGGTGTTTTGAATGTTTAGTCAGCTTCTGCTTAGCTGAAGGAAAAGGGTTGGTGCAGTCCTCTGAGACCTGTACTGAAATCTGTTGCTTATTCCAGATCACTTCTGCTTATCTCTTTCCTTTATCTATCTCTTATTCCATAGCATTCCTGCCCAAGCTTCTTCTAAAACCAAGGAATTAGATTTGTTTCAATCAGTTCTATCCTTACACTTCTAGGCAAACTTTTAATTATTCAGCGTTAGACTATTTGGCTTCAAACCCATCCAAATAAAGACGGTGGCTTGGATCTGAGTCTCCTTGAAGATCTTGTTTTCCCCAACCAGAAGAATCGCAGCCTTCATTTAGTTTCCCTTTTATCTATAAATCATCCTCTTATCTCAATGAGACAAATCCATGATTTACCACATAATGATACCCGAGTAGGCTGTTCACACAAATTTAATTAGTGCTCAGAAGCATGACATAAATCAATGTGGTGGGTTATTGTTGTGTTGCTGTTTGTGTTTTTTCCTGCTTAAGCACACATTACATTGTTAAACGTTCAGCTGACACTCTTGTATGCTAAATTTACACTTCAGCTTTACATAATTATTTTGCTATTGGTTCTACAGATTCCCCCTCAATTTCATTTGTTTCTTGCATTCTGAGAGTCCTTGCTTCCTAGACAGCTGTAGTCTACCCATTATCATGTTTCTCTGGAAACAAAGTGGTTTCAGCCTTTACAAAGTATTGACTCTTTCTCCCTTTGTGTAATCCTTTCTCTTTTTTGGTGTTTGAAACCTTTGAAATAAGACACACATCTCCTCAACATTAATCTGAAAAATACTCTGTCAGAAATCACTTCACTGATTCATAGAAATGTCTCATACTATAACCTCAAGGGCAGATGCATAAATGAGCAATATTAACATGAATATTATTTGAAATTGCAAACATTATCTATGACTACTCTATTACTTGGATTTAGATTCAAAATCAGAAGCAGAACAATCAAAAACTTGCTTAGAAAAATGCAGCTGCCAAGAGAAACACCTCCAATTCTGGTTATCATCCAATTGCTCCTCCTCCCCAAATGCGTTATAAAATTAGGGATCCTGACTGCAATGATAAATTAACCCTGTAAGTGAAAGTCTAATTGAAAAAATGTGGAATGACAGCAGATCATGCTTTGAGCTTTCTTTTCCCTACACAGTATAATGATTTGTAAAGCACAGCTTATCCTAAAATTACATTTTGCTTCCCATAACTGATAGCATATTAGACACAATATCAGAGTAGGTCATAACATCACCAACCCAGCACTCAAGCCTGGACAAACCTTAGCCAAATAAATTCTAACGCCCCACACTTTCCTCCTTTTTCCAGTTTACATAAACCATGCAATTTCATTGGCCAAGCCTTGACAGAAAACTGTTTTCCCTAGAAGTATTTGAATGGAAAGGGTTTATGGTTGTTTTTTGGGGTTCGGGGTTTGTTTGTTTGTGCTGTTTTTTGTTTTTGTTGGGTTTTTTCTCCCAAACAAGAAGATAGATAAGAAATTAGAATCAGAGAAAATCCAGAGAAATCCAGCTGAGGTCTCACTATGCCCTGGTGAGACTTCACCTGGAATATTGTGTTCAGCTTTGGGCTCCCCAGTTCAGGAGGGACATGGATCTATATTGTGTTCAGTTTTGGGCTCCCCAGTTCAGGAGGAACAGGGATCTACTGGAAAGAGTCCAAGGGAAGGCTAATGAAAATGATGAAAGGGCTGGAGCACTGCCCCATGGGGAGAGTCTGAGGGACCTGGGGCTTTCTGGTCTGGTGAAGAGAAGCCTTAGAGAGGATCTAATCAATGTTCGTAAATATCTGAGAACTGGGAGTCAAGAGGGAGGGGACAAACTCCTCTCAGTTGTGCCCTGTGATAGAACAAGTGGCAGTGGGTATAAGCTACAGCACAAGAAGTTCCACCTCAACATGAGGAAGAACTTCTTTACTGTAAGGGTCTCAGAGCACTGGAACAGGCTCCCCAGAGAGGTTGTGGACTCTCCTTCTCTGGAGACTTTCAAGACTTGTCTGGATACTTTCATGTGTGACCTGGGATAGATGATAGTTGTGCTCTGGCAGAGGGGTTGGACTTAATGATTTTTAGAGGTCCCTTCCAACACCTAACATTCTGTGATCCTGTGAAGACAGCTTTCTAACTGACAGAATATGAACACCCACTGTGATTTAAAATCTGTCCATTTATGTGCTTTACTGATTTTGTTTGGTGGTTTGTTTGTTTCAGTAACTGCCCTATTTGAGACTTGCCTTCATATGATCTCAAAATTATTGAACCTTTTTCCTGCAATTTCACAGTTTTACATAAAGTAGCTAATGCTAGTTTCTCTAAAGTGTTTATATTTCATTTCCAGCCTAGCACAGACTTTCTAAGAATATATTCACAGTTTCAGAGGAATGCTAAAGCTATAAATATCCCAAACCCCATTTGTGCCAAAGCGCTATATTCAATAGAGATAGTTCAACACTAGTTCAGGAAAAAGCAACCCAGACTGAAAAACAACCAAACAAATCCAAACAAACAAACAATAAGAGCAACAACAACCCCCCAAACCATAAGAGAACAATGGGTTTTAGAAGCAATGGGAACTAAGTGACATAAAAATATAGACTTCACAAATAGTCATAGATGTACCCTTTTAAGACACACGTGCCAAGCTTTATGGAAAAAAAACAACCCTCCCCTCTTCAACTTAATGTCTTCAAATCACATTCTGCTAAATAAGGACACAGATTATAGTGGGTATTTCTCTGTGTATTACTAATGAAGAGCAAATTACTCTGCTGTGCTCAGGTTCTCTTGTCTTCTAACTTGTGTTAACTGCATGTTGCTTCCTTAAGTAAAGTTTTGCATTTCATCTACTATTAGATCTCCCTATGACTGAAAAGGCTGCAGCTCAACAGTGGGAATTTAGGCTTCAAGATATAAAGAATTCCATTGGGAGATTTGAAGCAAATGGTGCATCCATAAGAGATTTAGAACCATAGAATCATTTTGTTTGAGAAAGATCTTTAAGACAGGATGAGGGGCAATGGGTTTAAACTGGCAGAGGGAGGTTTAAACTGGATGTGAGGAGGAAGTTGTTTGCAGTGAGGGTGGTGAGACACTGGCACAGGTTGCCCAGGAAGTTTGTGGCTGCTCCCTCCCTGAAGGTGTTCAAGGCCAGGTTGGACGAGGCCTTGAGTGACCTGTACTAGTGGGAGGTGTCCCTGCTTATGGCAGGGGATTGGAGCTAGATGATCCTTGAGGTCCCTTCCAACCTTACCATTCTATGATTCTATGATAATCAGGGCTGCTCATTAACTTTACCAAAGTCTGGTACTGAACCATGTCCCTCAGCACTGTTTCAGCACCTCCAGGCGTGGCGGTCCAACCACATACTTGGGAAACCTGTTCCAGTGTTTTAGAATCCTCTCAGTGAAGATGTTTCTTCTCATATCCAGCCTTAACCTTCCCTGGTGCTACTTGAGGCCGTTTCTTCTTATCCTATCACTTGTTACTACTAGAGAGAAGAGATTAACACCCACATGGCAACAGCCTCCTCATCTGTGAACAGTTCTGAAATAATTTCTTACATATAAAAGCCTTATTTAGTGTTAAGGTTTTTTTATAATAAAAACCTTATTTAGTGTCAAGGTTTTTTTATAATAAAACCTCTAAATTCTCATACCTCTAGTGCATGAAAACTCTTTGCCTTCTTTCAAAAACCTCTTATTCAAGAAAAGTAATTTGCTGGAGTCTTCTATGCTCATTTTCTTCTAGGATGAGGAACCAGATGGCTTAGATCTGCTTAATTATAAAAGTCTCTGTTCTTGATGCTTATTACTGAGTAGGTTTAGCACTGGAAAACTAGTACCATCAACTAGTGCTGAAGTTAGCAAGGCCTGGGACTGCTTTGCAGCTTGCAGAAGGATCACCACTGTTGTGCTGCTAAAAAATTAATTAGACTTCTCATTAATTATAAGACCTATCCAGACCATGGCAATACAATAAAATGCTGTTCAGGATAAGTAACAGCATAATACTGCATTTTAAAAATACCTATTGCGAGAATATTCTAACAGGGAATGGAAGCTGTGATTCAGTGGTAGCTTTGCCAATGGTAAGAGTTCAGTGCCAGCGTTAACTGGATACCCCACACCAGTATTTGGCTTTTCCACAATAGGAAAAAAAAGAAAAAAATACTTGTTCAAAAAGAGGAAAACCAACACCAACTGATATTACAATTGATCTAGATTATCTATACCTATATCAAACACTCTTTTCACAGAATCACAGAAGACATCTGGTTGGAAGGAACCTCCAAGCTCATCCAGTCCAACCTCTGACTCAGCACTGAAGGGTCAATATTAAACTGCATCCCAAAGGGCCAGGTCCACAAGCCACTTAAACACCTTCAGGGACAGTGACTCCACCACAGCCCTGGGTAGACCATCCCAATGTCTGAGAACTCTCTCTGTGAAGAAATATTTCCTAGCATCCAGCCTCGACCTTCCCTGGTGCAGCTTGAAACCATTTCATCTTTTCCTGTCACTTGCCACCAAGGAGCTGAGGCTGCCCCTTCCTCACTCCAACTTCCTTTCTGATAGCTGTAGAGAGCAATGAGGTCTCCCCTCAGCCTCTGCTTCTCCAGCCTGAACACCCCCAGCTCCCTCAGATTCTCCTTTTAGGTCAGGTGCTCCAGACCTTTCATGAACCTTGTTGTCCTTCTCTGGACATGCTCCAGAACCTCCATGTCCTTCCTGTAGTGAGTGGCCCAGTTTCTGAGGAAACAATTCTTGCAAGGGTTTCCTGTTATGAGTGTTACATATGTACAGATGCTTTCAAATGTAGCAAAGGATTTCAGCACTACAGCCTCCTGTGCTTTTACTTTGCTGCTCCATTGCTTTCTCTCACTAGCTAACAAAAACAGCTTCTCAGCAACTCTTCTACAGAGGACTCCCCAGAGCCGTGACCCTCTCATTTCACTCTCTTTACTGCAGACATATTCTGCAATGCAGATTTATTCAGTCTCTTATCTTACTGTGTCACAAACAGTAGATCTAAAAGTATAAATGGTATCTGTGCCTATAGTGGAAAGCACTGACATCCTGCAATGGTCACCTGCTCCATAGCAACTTTATCCCTCACTGCAATGCTAAGTTTCTGCAATATGTGCCCTCCAAAAGAAGAGTTAGTCATCACCTGGTAAGTCCAGCTGAGCAGAACGAGGTCCCTATGAGCTTTTCTTGACGTGCAAGAAATGGAAATGCATCTGTGAAACCTGACCTTGCTGTCCCGATGACTTACAGAGAAAAATGTTGTGGAGTTTTAGCCAACTTTTGATAGCACTGTAGACTTCCTTTATTTGAAAGCTCGTCTGTTCTAAGTGCCTCCACTCCTAAAGAAATCTGCCACTGTGGATAACAAACCTCACTTGCATCATTTCTTAAGCCTCATTGCTCTCTACATCTCCTTGAAAGGAGGTTGGAGTCAGGCAAAGTTCATAGAACGGCAAGGTTGGAAGGGACCTCAAGGATCATCTAGTTCTACCCCCCTGCCATAGGCAGGGACACCTCCCACTAGAACAGCTCACTCAAGGCCTCCTCCAATCTGGCCTTGAACACCTTCAGGGAGGGAGCAGACACAACCTCCCTGAAGCAGACACAACCTGTGCCAGTGCCTCACCACCCTCACTGCAAACAACTTCCTCCTAACATCCAGTCTAAATCTTCCCTCTGTCAGTTTAAACCCATTGCTCCTTGTCTTGTCATTACAAGACCTTGTCAATAGTCCCTCCCCAGCCTTCCTGTAGGCCCCCTTCAGATATTGGAAGGTTACTCTAAGGTCTCCTGGAAGCCTTCTCTTCTCCAGGCTGCAGAGCCCCAACTCTGTTGTAGTCTGTCCTCATAGGAGAGCTCCTCCAGCCCTCTGATCATCTTTGTGGACCCACTCCAACACTTCCATGTCCTTCCTGTGCATCTCCCTAGGTGGCAAGACTAGAGGAAATGGTCTCAAGTTGTACCAGGGAGGTTTGGTCTGGAAAAATTTCTGTACTGAAAGAGTGGTCAGTCATTGAAACAGTTGCCAATGGAGATGGTGGAGTTGTCGTGCTTGGAGGTGTTCAAGAAACATGGGCATGACACTTTGGTGTGCGGCTTAATGGACATGCTGGTGTTGGATCAATGGTTGGACTTGATGATCTTAGAGGTCTTTTCCAACTGAAACAGGTCTATGATTCTATGAATCCTCTGATGTCTTACCTGCCTTTGATTTGTATTAAGAATCCTGTACAATGAAAAACTCTAAATACTTCATTGGAGACAGAACAAGGAATGGTCTCAAGTTGAGACTGGGGAGGTTTAGATTGGGCATTAGGAAAAAGTTTTTCACAGAGAGAGTGGTCAGGGACAGGAATGAGCTGCCCAGGGAGGTGGTGGAGTCACCCACCCTGGCTGTGTTTAAGGGTGGTTTGGATGTGGTGCTTAGGGATATGGTTTAAGGTGAATCTTGCAGAGTAGGGTTCGAGGTTGGACTTGGTGATCCTGAGGGATTTTGCCAACCTGGATGTTTCTGTGATTCTGTGATTCTTACTACAGGATGACTTACACCTGTGCTATATAATCCTTCTACAGGAGAACCAAGTGTTGCTTGCTCCAAAGAGGCAGACTGTGCAAAGGAAGCTTAGAACACACATTCAGCACACAACAGACACCAAGAAACAGCTCACAGATCCAAGCATTTTCATTTATCAGTGAACCATGGGATGCTCAATAGTGGAGATTTAATTGATACATTTTTTTTCCTAGGAGTTTTGCATGCATGATCAATGTGAGAGGAATATACTGAAAAGGGCTTTTTAAATTTTTTTTTTTTTTGGTGGGCAAAGGAAGATTTCTTGAATAACTAAAAATCAGAAAAATATGCTTCCATGGTTTTCTGAATCTTACAAACCTTTTCAAAACCTTTTTCCCCCCTCATAGCTTACAGGATACTGAATGAAGACTTGATTTGGATACCCATCAAAACAAGTGGCTATTACTAAGCTTTCTCATTTCACTAAACCAGAATGCTGTCTTGAAAAAAGCCAGTCCAAGGGTGAGTCTGAAAAAAAAAGATGATTCTTCCAGCATGAGGAGATCCTATATGCATTTGTAGTCAATCCATAGTTTCTACCTTATAATACATCTGTCTTATTAATTCAAAGTCAGCCCAGAGAATGCCTGAAGATGCTGTAACTGGAATCAATTTCTATTCAGAGGAAGAAAACAAGAGAGAAGGCTTTAGAAAAATCTGCTGTTGTGCAAAGGATCAAGAAAAGCAGAAATATTCTGAACATAGCCTATTAACTGGAAAAGAAGTTGAACCAAGGAACTGTTTTGCCATTCACATGAAACATTTGTGTGTCCTCAACAAATACTGTTTTTTCCTTATCTCAGCCATCAATATCAGAGACGATCAAGATAAAATGATCTTTTTCTCCAGATTGCTTTCCTGTTCTTAATGTGGGTATTCCCCTACATAGAGTCTGTCCAAGGACATTTGCAGTTCCATGGTCTTTGTGACAGCTGGACACTGCTAGTCCCAGGGTAGATACTCTGCTCCCACAGTTCCAAACACTTGGGGTAAGCAGTATTTTCCAAACTGTGTCCAAAACCCCTTAGGGAGTTAACAACAGTTCAAATGGCATTGTAAACAATCAGGAAAAAATATAATTAGGGAAAAAATATAATTAAAAAGAACAAAATTGAAAGCAGTAACTCAGATTCTCTAGACTAGGTAGAAGAAGAGGTTGGACAGTGAAGAGCATTGCAGTTTCTCAGTTGCGGATGTCCCTCTTAGTCGGAAGCTGAGGACTTCTTGTACCAAGTAGTGATTTTCCAGACTTGCTTTATGGTCTCCAACAGGGCTTGACACGGCCTGGCAGCATGGCTTAAAAGCACCACAACAGCATCACTGACAGGCCAGTGTGGGCAACGCATGCTGCCCAGCTCTGCAGGCACCATCCCTGTCCTGCAAGGGGTGACAGGGGAACTTCCGGGCAGCCACGTGGGAGCTTGAGGGCTCTGCTTGGCGCCACTCACACAGCTGTCCCTCTGTGCTGCTCTGTGATGCCAGCGTCATCTGCCAGCACAATGGCAGCTCCGTTCCCCAGGCCCTCACCAGGCCTTGCTCTGCCTACACAGCTGCTCTGCCAGCACTGCACCACTTTGTTTCCACCATTGTTGTGGAGGGCCCTCCCTTTTCAAAGTGTGTACCACATCCAAGCAACCCTTAAGCACAGCCAGGGTGGGTGACTCCACCACCTCCCTGGGCAGCTCATTCCAGTCCCTGACCACTCTCTCCATGAAAAACTTTTTCCTAATGTCCAGTCTAAACCTCCCCAGTCTCAGCTTGAGACCATTTCCCCCTTGTTCTGTCTCCAATTATCTGTGAGAAGAGACCAGCAGCAGCCACCTCTCCATAAGGTCTTTCAGGTAGCTGTAGACAGCAAAGAGGTCTGCCCTTGACCTCCTCTTTTTCAAACTAGATAGCCCCAGCTTTCTCAGTCACTCTTCATTAGATTTATTCCCCAGGCCCTTCCTCAGCTTTGCTGCCCTCCTCTGGATCTGCTCCAGCACCTCCACATCTCTCTTGTATTGTGGTGCCCAAAACTGAACACAAGATTCAAGGTGTGGCCTCACCAAAGCAGAGCCCAAGGGGACAATCACCTCCCTGCTCCTGCTGGCCACAGCATTTCTAATCCCATTGGCTGACTTGGGTCTGTTCCTGTGATAATTCTGTGACCTGAATCCAGGGAATGATGATATTCTTTCCTTTACTCTACAAGTCTCTCTCCCTTGCATCCTCTCTTTCTGTCTCTACTTTTCCCTTTCCTTTTCCTTCCCAGTTTCCCTCTGCTCCAGTCCAATCTAATAAACCAAATTCCTCAGCCGTTTGGCATTGGTTCACCTTCATTTACTCCAAGGGAATTAACTCAAATCTTAGCACAACATCTCTTTCTGACCAGGGCTGATACAAGATAACCTGGTTCTGATTCTGCTGTGATAAGAGGAACGGTATCTTGGCTCTAAATACTGCAAAAAGACAGGTAAACCACAATTTGGAATTTCACGGAATCACAGAACTTTAGAGGTTGGAAGGGACTCTACAGAGATCTTCAGGTCCAATCCCCCTGCCAAGGCAGGATCACCCAGGGTACTTAACACGGGAAGGCATTCAAGCAGGTTTTGAAAATCTCCAGAGAAGGAGACTCCACACCCTCTCTGGGCAGTCCATTCCAGGGCTCTGTCACCCTCACTGTAAAGAAGTTTCCCCTCATATTGAGGTGAAACCTTCTGTGTTGCAGTTTGTAGCTGTTGCTCCTTGTTTTATTGCTGCTGACCACCGAAAAGAGATTGGCTCCAGCCACTTGACACCCACCTCTCAGGTATTTGTACTCATTGATCAGATCTCCCCTCAGTGTTCTCTTCTCCAGACTAAACAGCCCCAGGTTTCTCAGTCTCTCTTTGTAGGGGAGATGCTCAAGTCTCCCAGACATCTTCATGGCTCTCTACTGGATTCTTTCCAGGAGGTCTCCGTCTCTCCTAAACTGGAGAGTCCAAAATTTGACACAGTATTCCAGATACAGTCTCACTAGGGCAGAGGGGGAGAAGAACCTCCTTAGATCAACGCCATGCTGGGGTGCACTTTTCCTGATGCACCCCGGGATGCCATTGGCTCTCTTGGCCACAAGGACACATTGCTGCCCATGCAGAACTTGCTGTCCACCAGCACTCCCAAGGTCGTTCTCCACAGAGCTGCCTTCCAGCAGGGCTGACCCCAACCTGTACTGGTGCCTGTTGTTATTCCTCCCCAGATGCAGGACCCTGCACTTGTCCTTACTGAACTTCATGTGGTTAGCCTTTGTCCAGCACTCCAGCCTGTCCAGGTCTTGTTGGACGGCTGCACAGCCATCTCTTTGGGAGATTGTGTGAAATCCTGGTGTAAAGGGAACAAGAAGTGTGACCAGAGGCAGTACCAAAGATGGCAACTGTTTTGGTGAAAGTAGAAAGACAGAAGTTCAGTTTTCTCTCCCTTGAATTTTCACAGCCCCTGTTCCTTTTTTGTGTTTGCATAGACACAGTATTTCCTGCTTAGCTTCATGGCCTATATGAATCAAAAAGTGCTGACCTTTGAGGGAACCAGGTCCTACATTTTTTTCCCAGTTGGGTAATGTCATTCCAAGTAGTTTGGGGTTCAGTTTGGTCAGCAAACCATACAAACTTAGGAACATAAGAAATTAACCAGCTAAAATGAAAACAGAAAATTAGGCCTATTGAAGAACTGATCCTGGAAGAAGATGGAGAGGAACAGAATTTATGAGTTTGGGAGTGGAAATTAATTTTTTTACCTATTTCCAGAATTAATTTTATTTTCGGAGTTCATAACTTACATAGGCTTTGAGGGCATGATATAAAAGAGGCAATGCTTGGAAACCAAAAATGAGTAAAGGTTTCTGAAAGCTCTTTACAATAGAAACTCCTGGGTATAGGTCTACACTAACCTGCATGCACTTAGTTTATTTCTTGTAGGAGAACAAGCTGCAATTCTTAATTGTTTCCAAAGGCACTAAGCAGACAGCAGATTTCCCAAAGGACCTATTTATTTTATAAAAACCAATAAGCAGCAGAGCAAAACCAAATCAGGTATCCAGTTTGCAATATTTTACATTATCAGCAGCTGAGAATGAAGAATGAGAATTCCAGTTGGTGGAATTGCTTCTCTTCAGAGAGATGAAGAAAGCCTCTGCCTACAGAGCAAGCAGTGAGCACATTCTGGTAGCAGAGTGTTCCATGTTCTTATTAAAGCTTGTAGAAATAACAACATTTACAAAATAAATAACAATTTTGTGTAAAAAATGGCTTAATAGTGACCTGTTTTTCACTTTGAAGGAGTGCATGCACTTGTGCATACATACCAGCACTGAAGTCTCAGATACTTATATTTAATTACTTTTGATCGCGCTCTGAACACTACAGTGATGGATAAGAAAGTGAAAATGGTTGCCAAAACCCAGTGATTTCATCAAGGATGGCTTTCAGTCTCTGAATAAAATGTGAGACTACAAACACAAGATCTTGATATTAATGAAAAAAAATAATTAAGTTCCTACTCAGCAGAGCTTATAGAATCATAGAACGGTTTAGATTGGAAAGCATCTCAAAGATCATCCAGTTCCAACTCCCCACCATAGGCAGGGACACCTCCCACTAGAACAGGTCACTCAAAGCCTCATCCAACCCAACCTTGAGCACCTCCAGGGAGGGAACAGCCACAGCCTCCCAGGCAACCTGTTCCAGTTATACTCTATATTGACTTCCTCTAAAATACATTTTATGATTTAGCATGGAAACCATGGCCTAACATAACTTTTTTCAGAGTTTGCATCCAATCCCTGAGCTTCTCTGTAATAGCTAGAAATTATTAAAAAAAAAAAAAAAGTTAAAATGTAGTTCTTTCATTTTAATCTATGGATAGCAAATCGATAAGAGGAAAAACAAAACAAAACAAAACAAAACAACCTACCTGAAACTCAGATTTCTGCTAGTGTTGATGGAAATTACTCAGCATACCAAACAAGGGGGGGCAAAATGCCATGGGTTGCACATTTGTTATTAACACTGAAATAACCAAACAAATTTCAACCTAATTATACTTAATTCATTGTGACACTCTAGAAGCAAACACTGTATCCAGTTTCCCTTCACTGCTGTAGTGGTTTAAGAGCTAACACTCTAGCCAAATCCTAAATTATAAACAAGCAATAGGAAATTTCTGGACATTTTTTAATAGAAAGCAAATATAATAGAGGATTGGTTATAGAAAAACAGTAATAAATAAGTCTATATAATTTCATTTGTTTGCTGGACTAGCATATAACTTGTAGCACAAACTATTTTCTCTTTGCTGCTTCCTGGATCCTCTTCTTGTCTCTGAGCTGGCTGATCTTGTGTGGAGGGAAAGAAGTGTTGTGGAAGGCCGAAATTGGCCTAAACATGCCCTGACCTATCCAGATATGTTTCCCTGTTGCCCCTCTCTTCTGCTGTTGGGAGAAGCAAAGGCAGGAAAGGAAGACAATGGCCTGGTGTCATTAAGTCTCCTCTCTCTGATAGACAGGGTACCTACACGTGTTTATACACTTGTTTGTGTTCTGCCCTGAAAGGGTAAAAGTAAGCCCTGACTCTACCTACTATGATCAAGTTTGGCAAACTGCCATTCTGACTGGGTAATCTCTGTGACCAAAGAGCCGTTAGCCTCGGGCTGCATTGGTAAAAGAAGATGAGCAGGGAAACACAACGTGCTTCTGCCTCATTGCTCTGCTGTGTTCTGCCATGCTTTTGCCTTACTTGCTTTGCTGCATTATGTCTGCTAAATTCCAAGCCGGCTTTGCTGCATAATAACAAGCCCTGATACTTTGGGCTTGTCTGCCTGGAAGCTTGCCGGGCCTCAAGTTTACCGGGGATTGGCATTAAGTGCCTCATGACATGGTGAGAAGTGCCACCAATGTTGTGTCTGTCTGCACATCTGCAAGACATCCTGCCTGCAACTCTGCAAGCCTCTGTGCCGAACCTGGAGTCGTTCAAGAGGAACCAAAATCAGGTCAGGAATAGTCTACCTTTCTCCCAGCACCCTGTTAGGCCTGGGAAGATCTAAAAGCCTCAATGGCTATTAACACAACAACAGAACTCCCTTCAAGTG
>VWYK01004290.1:13539-25423 GCA_013399775.1 Semnornis frantzii
TGAGCTTGGAGCTTCCCTTCCCTGCCCCTTGAGGGAATGATTCCCAGAAGACCTGCAGTGACAACAGTGCAGACTCAACCTTCAACCCTGGGGGTTAGGGAAAAAGGCATTTCCAAGTTTGTGTTCCTGCATTCCCCTAACCTTCACTCTTCACCAGCCTGTAGCACTTGGTTGGTGTTCTGGCTTGCAAGGGCTGGTAAAATTTCTCCAGGCCCTTTGGCTGTTCAACCATTGCTGCAGCAATGCACCACCCTGAGTGCAGCAGTTCCACCTGCAGCAGCAGGAGCTGAAAGCAGTGATACCAGAGCTGTCAGTCAGGGGGTCACTGAGGTGCTGATTCCCTGCCAGGGCCCCCAGGGACACATTTGTCCACTTTATAAGCAGATGCACTGATGTGTGGCCTGTGCAAAGTCCTGCAGGGGTGCCAAAGACAACAGGTCACTTTTTACTCAAAATCAAACACGTCTGAAATGTCAAAATGTGTTTTGCATCAGTTGGTCTCCTACCAAGGCTCCTGCTCCAGCCATGGCTTTCTGCCAAAGTAATTTCCAATCACTTTAGCATCTGTCTCCAGTGTTGGTGTTGCCAGCTCATCTGTAGTCTTCAGAGCACAGACATGCCTCACATAGTTTCCTATAGGTCACAATTTTCCACCTGCTTTCTTGCTTAGCAGCTGGTCCTCAGCCTCCTTCCTGCAAGCCAGAGGACGCTGCGTGCGGTACAGCCTCTGCCGCCCTTCCTCCCCTCGCCTGCCCTGCTTCCTCCCTGCTCTGACATTTGAGCTGTGGGCTCAGCTATCCATGCTCTGTGGACCCAGCACTCCACGTCCCACACACTTGATGCTGACAGCAGCCAACAAAACAAGAAGCTCTAAGCCAGGAGCAGGCCACACCTACCTGTGCAGCAGGGTGTTAGGGATGTGTGACACCCGCACCCCTCTGAGCACTGCAGTAGCTGGGAGAGTTAAACCCATGATGGGAGGTGGTTGGCAGGAGCAAGAGGGGAGCTCTCCTGGCTGGTGAAATGAACCCCAAAACTCCTGCAGAGTTATGAATCAACTGTATTTATTACAGCCCTGGTGCAGGCAGGATGGCTCCATCAGTCCTGCACACCCCAGGCTGTCACAAGCCACAGTTGATGTTCCAAGAGCAGGCAGATCCATAATAAGAGACAGGGCTGTCACAATTATCTCTTGTAGTTCATTAGCAGATGTCCCATTCTTTGCCCCAGCTGCAGCCCTCCCTGGTGGCCTTGGATGGTTATCAGAGATAAGCACCAGCACAGTCTTCCTCACAGGGTTTCTCCAACTGGTTGCTGCAGACACTTCCTCCCACGAAGTTTGGTCTTTATGGCTTGCTGCAACCATCCTCACAAATGTGCATCTGGGCTGTAAGGCTCTTTGCCTGCACTCCTTCATTTTTCTTTTATCACTCCCACAAGCAGCTTCATTCTGCTGCCTTTCACCCTTGTGTTGAGGCATCACAAGTCCTGCCTCAGCAGAAATGCCAGGCAGGCACCAGGACCTTCCTGCAGTGCTTGTCTGTAAGGAGTTCTCCTTACACAGGAGAACAGCTGCCCACTGCACTGCCAGGACGTTTTGCAATGTATTGCCTTCAGTTTGGCTTCCCCTTCCCACCCTGTCCTTTAGGGATGCTCATTCTCTCACCTCTAATTCCCAGCACACTTGCAGGAGGTGATGTCAATGCTACCTTTCCCCACCTCACACTTCACTGGTCCCCTTGAGCAGGCTTGTGATGGTTTGGGAGTTCCCTGCCCCCCCACACTTGTAAAATGACCCAGACTAGAACTCAGCCAGCTGGAAGTTAAGGACTGAAGCTCTATTTGCAGCTCAGCACAATTTACAAGCAGAGATACACACAACAGACAGGAATAGTTACAGACATAGACAAGGTAAAGGTAATACAGACACACAACTGCCCTCCCAGAAATCAGAGACCCCAGGAGGGGCTCCCAACCACCCTTCCACCTTCTCCCCCCCCCTATACCTTACCCCAGGGTTTGCCTTACATGCAAGGTGAATTTTGGAGGATTGACCAGGGGGGATTAGAAGAAAAAAAAGTGGTTGATGAAGTTACTCAGCAGAGAGGAGAAACCAGAGCTGCTAGAGAGCCCAAGACCCTGTGTCCCGTGACTCCCAGGCTGCCAGCTCGAGGCACTCTCTTATCTTTTTTTTGGTTTGGGTTCTAAACATCTCAGCAAGCCTATGAGTGCAGCAGACATCACCATTGTTTTCCTTCACAGCCTAGAGTATAATTTTCTCTATTAAAATATTCCAGTTAGCTCAAACCAGCACAAGGCTGCTCTCCCCAGGAGCTCGAACCAGCCTCTGGGTGGGAGCTAAACCAACCCCTGAGCTGTTTCAAGGAACTGTGATATGCTTCTTGCCAGCCAGCACAAAGGCTGCTTGAGGTGGCACTTCTGTTTGCATGGATTCGTGTGGAGAGTTCATACATTCAGGCTAAGCTCCTCCTTCTCATGAAGCTCTCCCACTGTCAATAAAGTAATTAACTATTAATTAGTATTTTCTTAAGGCTGTCAAGTAATTTCCCTGTGTTTCCTGAACAGCTTGTGAGGACATAGCTGTTCTGCACAGGCAAAAGCTTCATCCAGCCACATCCATATTTGTTTTTGTTCTGCAGACTATCTCAGAAGTTCTATTGTCAGCTGAGTTTTGCTTTCAGCTGCTAGAAGAGTAAAGCTTTTCTATACAGGTGCTTAGAAACATATGTAAGCAGGCTGTTCCTGCAAACATGTCACTTTTGGAAACTATATATTGCTCTTTTTATTAATAAAGAAAGAAGCAATCAGCTCTCCACTGAGGGAACAGAGCTGGCTGAGGTATCCAGATGCACACCACACAACCAAAGCTGCTGACATAGCCTTTGTAAGGACATATCTGCAAGGAAAAAAGTCCTCAAAGCATGCTTCAGAATCAAGAGCAAAAAGGGCTGTTATTTCTGGAAATCACCAGAAACAGAAGAAATCCTTTCCTGGTGATTTCTGTGGGGCAATGATTCAACTCTCTGTGCTGGAAGTGCTGCTGCTGTGCTCTTCCAGAGACACAGACAGCACAGACTTGCCTGGAAGGACTTTTTGATTAGACCAAGAAGGGACCTGGAAAACTGCCTTGGTTTATATTCCTGAATAAACGTGAGACAGAGCTGACCTACTCCATAAGCCAAGGCTGTCAAGCATGCATTCCTCAGCTTCAGCTGAGCCACAGGAGGTGAGGGTGCAGAGGGGACTTCCTGCCACTCCCAAATCCTGATGCAAAGCATCCACCATTGGCAGAAGTGAAATGAAGAAGCCTTCACATATGAATGTGCTCACCAAAGAGTCCACCTTGCTGTGAAACCCAGGCATAAATATTGGAGGCTTGGAGAGAAACCCAAGCCACCTGCAGGCATGCTGCATGGCACTGCAGAAACCACTGCTGTGCCATGGCCCTCAGCCTTTTGGGTAGTTTTGCCACTCCTTGCCCTGCAGCTGGGGTCCAGCCATCCCCAGCACTGTGAAATACAGGGGCAGTGCTGCTAGACAGCATCCCTTTCCCCTTGCAAGTCACCTAACAGATACATGCAGGAGGAACAATCAGGTTCTTTAGATGTCCTTGGGGCTTGGTTCTTCCTTGCCTGCACTCCATACAAACTCTCTTATGCACTCAGTACAAACTAACTCCTTTATGCCATCATACTTGCCCCAAAGGCCAGGCACAGCCATTTGGTTCTCCTTGCCATGTCCTTACTCCCTGGCAAACCTGCAGGACGTTGTTGCTCATCAGATACTGGGAGAGTGTGAAGCAGAGAACATGCAACTCAGAGAGCTTAGGGCAGAGCCTGCTGACCCCAGGCAACAACAGGTACAGCTTCTCAGCTTTATTTAGAAGCTATAATCCTACAGCATTTCACACCAGATGTTGTCTTGCTCAAAAAGACCTGGCATGGAGCAAACCTCTTTGCCCTTCACTGTGCCCACCAAGTCCAGTAAGATTATCAGCTTCACCCCAATGGTCCCACACTGCTGCTTTGGGGTTGCTACAGAGCCTGGCAGCTGGTGAAATGACAGTAACTTGTCACTGTGGCCACAGTGGGGCTTTGGGTTTTAGCTGAATGTGCTGGAATATGACAGCTTAAACCTGGCCTTTTATTGTGCTTCACACCATGCCCCTCTGTGGGTTTTGACCTGTAACATACTCATTTCAACAGCACACTTCTGAAATACTGTTTCTTACCCTCAATCAGTCACCCTCCCCTTTAAACCTGGCAGCAAACTTAAAACCTAAGCAGTCCTCAATATTATCTTGCTTGCCATATCCTGTCCTCAAAGCAATGGTGCCAGGGAGGTAAAATGACAAGAAATTGTACTGCTACCAAGTGTCAGGGCTTCTGGGTTTCTCTCTATGTTTGTCCACCAAATAACCTCTGAGAGGAAGGTATGGGAAGCAAGAAGCATCACCTGCCCAAGTGTCTGACTGGCTCACTGCAGCCTCAGTCAGCTCCTGTGTGGTAAATTTCCTGGGGAGATGTGGCAGGTGGAAATGAGAGGGCCAGGGAGCAATGTGAGTTCTCTTCTAAACAAAACTCAGCACTAAGAAAATCTGGCCTCCCCATGATGGGGGTGCAGTATGGGGTCCCCAAACTGTTCCCTTCTTACTCCGCCAAACTGGACATGCTCTGGTTGAGAGGCCAAAGGAAAAGGAGCCTTACACATCTGCATTTCCATGTCTTAAGTGAGCCCTCAGTTCAGTGGCAGATGGAGCTGGGTGCCTCTTCCTCTCGGAAGGGTAGTGATGAATAACTGTCATCCCGCCCTGCTCACCCCACACAGGGGATGCTGAGGACCCTGAGCTCTCTGGCTCCTCTCCAAGATGAATCCTCAAAGCTTCTTCCCATACCTGACCTGAGGGCTAAGCACATATATCTTGTCACAGGCTTGAATTTACCACTGATGTCAGTTTGCTCATTTATTCAACGGTGACACTTTTAGACTGGCTGAGAGGGTAATCAGTTGCCAAGTTTCTAAATATACTGAGCATACTGCTGTGTGAGAGTAATATTACCTTCTCTTCCTCCTGGCTAATTTACCACACTCTTACCTCAGATTCCTGCTCTGTTGAGGCTCTATATTTGTGTTGTCACACACCAGCCACACACAGCTGCAAAGCAGCTCAGGCAGTGCTTTGCCCTTCCCTGTCTCCTGCTGGAGCTGCCACAGCCTGGCAGAAGAGTGTAAGATGCTACAATGCACCCGTGGCATGAAGTTGGTTCCTGCATGATGGCCAGAGAGGCTCCAACCCTGCTGCACTGCTTCTGTTGGCTGTGGGAGGCTCTAATGGGCTCAGCTCCGTGGTTCTCCTTCTCTCCTTTGCCAAGCAGCAGCCCCTATAGGGAGAGCTGCTTGTTCAGCAGTGGGAAATCTGCAGCAAATAGATGCTTGCTTAAAATCTCCTCTCTCTCACTCCAGGACATCATGCACTGAAATGGGACCCTTCATCAGAGGCACAGGGAACTCACAGAGAGAATTAAAACCCCTAAGAGGCCTAAGCTGTAACTCAGGGCTTTTTAAGAGCTGAGGTTTTGCTGTGGGCAGGGGGAGGGAAGTAGCCACTGATGTAATTTCCATCAGGAGTGCACTCCTCTAATATAATTTGGCCTGGCTACCCTTTCAAATGCAGCCTGTTCTCAGCTGGGCTCATTCAGGGTCATCCTTCTATGTGCCCCAGTAATTGCCAAGGCACTGAGCCCATGTGCCCAGGCTCTGCACTGGCCTCTCCAGCCCTGTAGTGACAGCAGCCTTCAGCACAGAGGATCCCAGTTTGCAGCAAAGAGCAAATCTTTGGCTGTATAGCTGAATGCATTAGCACAGAGGAGTTGTTCACTGACCATGTTCAATAAAGACATAAACCCACTCATTTGCTTAGGCTTTGCTCCTTTTTTTTCTCTTTGATTAAGGTTTGATGCTGCTGAGATGGTCTGCAAGTGGCACAGCCTCTTACCAGCTCAACAGGCAACAGTTCCTCAGAAACAAATTCCTTATCCTGATTTTCCATTCACTAGTAGCCTGCTTTAGTTCTCTTTCTGACAGCACCTCCTGTTGCCTGTAGCAGAGTTCAACAGCCCCTTACTCAGTGGCTTCCTTCCAAGAGAGTGGTTTCCAGGGAAGGGACACCAGAAGGCTGTGCTGCCATTGAGCCAGACTTGGACAGGAAGAAATTTAATGGCATTCAACAAGGGCAGGTGTAGAGTCTGGCACCTGGGAAAGAACAACCCCAGGTATAGGTTGGGAGAAGACCTGTTGGAAGGCAGTGAAGGGGTAAAGGATTTGGGGGGTCCTAGTGGATGGGAGGTTGAGCATGAGCCAGCAATGTGCTCTGGTGGCCAGGAGGGCCAATGCCATTCTGGGATGGATTAGAAGGCCTGTGGTTAGTAGGTTGAGAGAGGTTCTGCCCCTCTACTCTGCCCTGCTGAGGCCACATCTGGAGTCGTGTGTCAAGTTCTGGGCCCCCCAGCTCAAGAAGGACATAGAACTGCTGGAGAGAGTCCAGCACAGAGCCACGGAGATGCTGAAGGGATTGGAACAACTCTGTTAGGAGGAGAGCCTGAGGAGCTGGGGCTGTGCTGCTGGGAGGAGACCTCAGCAATGGTTATAAACATGTACAGGTGAGTGCCAGGAGGCTGGAGCCAGGCTCTGCTGGGTGATGCCCAGTGACAGGACAAGGGTCAGTGGGTAGAAGCTGAAGCAGAGGAGGTTCCATGTGAACCTGAGGAAGAATGTTTTTCCCTGTGAGGGTGACAGAGCACTGGCACAGGCTGCCCAGGGGGGTTGTGGAGTCTCCCTCTCTGGAGATATTCAAAACTTGCCTGGATGCATTCCTGTGTGATCTGCTCTGGGTGATCCTGCTCTGGCAGGGTTTTGGACTGGCTGAGCTTTGGAGGCCCCATGCAGCCCCTGACATTCTGTGACACTTGTTTTGTTTGCTGTACCCATCCCCTTAAGTAAAAGCCATTAGAGAAAGAACTTAAAAGCCTATCACAAAGTTCTCTCTGTTGCCCCACCCTTTCTGAATTAAAACATGATTTTTCCAAGAGCTCTTTGACAATCTTCTTGCAGCATCAACTTGCCAACAGGATACACTTGAGTATCATCAAAAGATCATAGAACAGCACTGCTTTACTTCCCTAGGGCTTTTTTTGGTCTTCTTTTTTAATACATGCCCTGATTGCATGTGACAGCAAGAGTGCCAAAGCTATTGAATTGTCCCCCAAACCTGCTAACAGGGGACTCTTGATGCTCATAAACAGCTGATGCTCAAGGATGGTGCTCTTCTGGGGGACATCCAATTTAAGGGTAACCACAAATCCTCTCTCCCCTTGTCCAAATCAGTGGGACTGAAATGGGAATTGCACCATGTGACTTCAAGAGACCTTGAACTTGGGTTCTTCAAGAAGCCATCCTTTAAAAAGGTAAAAACCATGCCCAAGAGGCTTTGCTGTGAAGCTTGCAGGGCTGTGACATGCAGAAGATGTTGGAAAAGGAATGGTGTGAGAGGCTAAAAAAGAAGTTGACAGAAAACAGAGCGGCAAAGCTGTTGCAGGGTTTTGGAGAGGCTGAAAGGGCTGCATGAACATTGGTGCCAATAAAAGAAGCAAGAGCAAAGGAAGGAGGTGAGCTGCATGTCCAGATCTATGAGCAAGAACCGAGGTGGCAGCTTTGAATTATTTGAAGTGAAGTGAGACATGATGTAGGCATTTGGGAAGCTGGAGAGGTGAGTGCTGCAGAAGCTGAGTTTTAGAAAGGACAGGCAGAAAATACACCACCCCAAAGACTCATTCCTTCTCTGGCTGTCACTGCACTTCCATTTACCCTGGGCACAGACAGCACTACCTTCCTCTGGCATGCCCTGGAGTACACAAACCCTTGGCAGGCCAGAACTGCTCACTGCTGCTGCAAGGCAGGAGCCTCTTCCCAAAGCCTGGGTGCCAGCTGCTAGGAACAGCAAGGTGAAAACAGTCCCATTCCCACCATCCAGCAACACCCAATGCCATTGCTTTCTGCTTTGCAGCCTCTGGCAGGAGTTACAAACCAACCAGTACAATATGAGGAAGCTGGAGAAGATAATCTGCCAACCTGCAGCCCAAGCCATCGTTAGCATTAGTGGTTGTGATGTTGGTTATGCCCAGAATCCAAGGAAAGCAGCAGCATTCTGCACAGTCTGTGCATGGCTCTGAGACCAGGCTTGGGAATGCACAGTCACACCCCCAGGCTGTGCCTGAACAGAGTCAGATCCAGTCAGCAGGCCTGGGAGAGAAGGCACTGCCTTTTTCCTCACCCAGCATCCTAAACTAGGAAATTGTGTTTTAACACTGCATCATTAAACCTGAAATAAAATAGGTGGAAGTAAGGACACAGCAGAAGTGAGGCAGCACGATTTATTGACAGGAGCTGCTAATACATGCAGTAGGTAACTACATATATTTAAATACCTATTAAGTGCAAGCTGGATTTTTAATATACAAGTAATAGAGTGCATGGCACGAGATCATGCTGGGTTTGTGTTTGTCCAGAGTTGCATACTAACCGTTAGAAAACTCTCCCAAGAGCATTTGCTGCTACAAAAGGCCAAGGAACTGAACTGCCCCAATTCACTTTTGGATCAGGCTTGGCACAGTGTGCTAAGAAACTCAGAGAAGGGAGAATAATTCACAGCAGACCAGGTACCATCCAGCTGAAGAGTCCCCAATTAATGACAAAGCAGGTGTGTCAGAAATAAGGAGGAAAGATTTCTTCTGAGGCCTGTGAAATCACAGATACTTAAGACTTTCCAGATGTCTTTCTCATGCTTTATCATCTGAGGGGAGCAAGGCAGTGGTGATAGTAAGAATCTTGTTTCATGTCTCTTTTTTTCTTTTTAGTATGTCTTATGTTGCTTTCTTTTAAGCTTTTAAAGCTGTTTTCTGTTAAGCTGCTGAGCAGTTTGTGCTGTACTATCAAAGTCCATTTAAAATGGGTACTTTGTGAGTTAGATTGATATGCCTGCTCCTGAACATGTGCAGCACAGTACAGTTTTACTCCACCACTCCTCTTTACATCTCCTACCTTTCATGCACTTAGCTTTGCAGCTTCCTTTTGAAGGTAGGAGCTCTTGAAAACCAAGTGCCTTAAAAGTGAAGGTGAAAGGTCACTGGGATTACCAAATTCCCAGGCTTTTGGGGAGTAGAGAGCAACTGCTTGGGGAAGGGAAGGAGTTCAAATGAAGCTTCTCCAAGTCCAGGATGGCTACAGCCAGCAGATGCTGCCAGAGGTTCAAACCAGAGGGTTAGCCAGCAGGACAGACAGCTGGGAGTGCAGCTGTCCCCTGGGAGCCTCCCAATGGGATGTGCCCTCCGGCGCAGTGTGGCAGTGCTCTAACTCTCTGCTTGCACAAGCACAGAAGGTTAGAAGGCAGCTACCCTAGTGCCCAGGTTTCCACAGCTCAGGGCAAGTTCCTTGCTCCAGTGGTTCCTTGACCTTTTATTAAGACCTCAATTTAACAAAAAAAAAAAACCCAAAACAAACAAACAAGTAACAAGATGAAACATTTTGAGCGGCTGAACTGGGCTGCCAATGCTGGTGGCTTGGCTTCTTAGCAATATAAATAGCCCAAGTAAGTGACAGGCACAAAAAGTACACTGATTTTGTTTTGCTTTGCTTTGTTTCTTTTAATTATTGCCAGAATCACTTTGGATGTGCAGAGTTAAAGTCTCCTATGCAGATGGTAAAAGTTGACTGTGTTTCTTGATTGCTTTCTGGGTTGCTTTAATACATTACCTTTATAATGCAGCCTCCACCTTTGTTTAACCTTTACAGCAGTGCCAGTGCAAGTGCAGCTGTCACAGCCATTTCAAACAGCCATGTGCAGCATTTACTATGAAGCAGAGAAGGGGCTTGCATGAAAATAACACTTTGCTTTGAGGCTTTTAGCCTTTAACCCTGCAGGTTTAATTTTTTTCTGCTACAGACCCCTTTTCATATAACATTTAATAGGCTTCCCATGTGAAAGCTGCTTTTTAATGGTTGCTAATAAACAAATACATAATTAGCCTGACTCAGAGTAGCTGAACAAAGTTTCTAACAAGCAAAACCACATGTACATTCCACAGGATGGAGGAGAATCCATGGACAGCCTGCTCCAAGATCGATTTACAGTGGCACAAGAGTGATAATGTACACTGGGGGCAGTACCCCTGACATGATGGAGGAAATAGGAAGAAAGAGGGGAGAGAGGACAAGATGTAAGTGGTAAATGAATGATGATGGTTGGGTGGACAAAGGGATGAAAACAAAAAGACTTTCCAGTACAGAAACCAGAGTAAAGGCAATATTACACTTTCAGGCAGGTAACTGAAGTTGTCCGAGCCCCTTCAGCGATCAGCCACCTTGGCAGAGGTGAAAACTGAGGAAATACTTTCCTTCTTTATCTTCCTTCCTGGGCTAATTTTCTCCTGGGAGAACACTCCTTGGCTATTTCACAGCTTGTTTGTCCAGCTTGGCCTTTAGGGTCTACATTTTCAGGCCTCCTGTGGCTGCTTGCATTTCCTTGCATGCACACAGCCACACACAGCCAAATGTCTTAGCCTGAAGGTGAAGTTAATCAGCTTCTGTGGCTGCTTTGCTGATCTTCAAAGCACTTACAGAAGGACCTGGGCTCCTTCCACCCCCGAAGGTGTGGCATTAACCTTAAGGTGGCTGAAGTCATCACTTAGGTGGATACAACAGTTGGCAAGTTCACATTGTGACAGAAGAGAAGGTCTCTGTAAAGGTGGCATCCAAGACAGGCTCTGTGTTTATGCCGAGGAGGCTTAAAGACAACAACCCTGAAGAGCTCACGTGTAGATGATTTAACAGTCCTAAGTCGAGGTAATTGTTACACAATATTCCTGGTTAGTGAAATCCAATTTCCCAGTAGCTTAATGCTGCAGTTGTGATGGAGAGCAAGTTGCCATCCCCAGCCACATGAAAGTCTTACTGGCAAACACTGTTGGACGTTTCTCTATTAAGACAGGATGCAATGGTCCTACTTTGTCCCAATCTGATTTAATTTAAGAGCAGAAACAAAAAAGGAAAGACATCTTACAATGGCCAGCAGCAGCATGACATCTCTTTGCTTGTTTTCACGCAGAGATGAGTGAGGTTTTTATGTCCCAGTCCTCAAACCAATAATAGTTAGCACCTAGCACCCCACAACATGTAGGATGCTACCCACCTCTGCTCCCCTCATGTGAAATAGCGACACTCTGTCGAGTCAATGTAGCAGTAAGAAGTGCACCTCAATTTTCCATAAGACCTGAAAGAAAAGAGAAGAGCTCAGTTTCAGTGCATGGCACAGTTCACATTATAGTTTCTGGATGCAGCTGTGTGCTGGTTTGAGGCTAATTGGAATCTTTTTATGAAGAAAATTATATTATAGGCTGTGGAAAGAGAACAGTGGTGATGTCTGCTGCACTCATAGGCTTGCTGAGGTGGATAACAACAACAACACAAACATAGATAAGGCAATCTCTCAGTCTCTGGGAGCCAGTGGGTCCACTCCTCTCTGCTAACCTAACCACCCACTTTCCTTCTAACCCCACCCTGGCCCATCCTCCAAACTCACCTTCCACATGAGGTAGACCCTGGGGTAAGGTATAGGGGTGGGGAGAAGGTGGAAGGGTGGTTGGGAGCCCCTCCTGGGGACTCTGATGTCTGGCAGGGGAGTTGTGTTTCTGTATTCCCTTTACCTTGTCTATGTCTGTAACTATTCCTGTCTGTTGTGTGTATCTCTGCTTGTACATTGTGCTGAGCTGTAAATGGAGCTTCAGTCCTTAATTTCCAGCTGGCTGAGTCT
>VWYK01004293.1:0-45728 GCA_013399775.1 Semnornis frantzii
GGGAGGCTGTGGATGCTCCCTGTCTCTGCCCGTGGCAAGGGGTTTGCAACTGGATGACCTTCAGGCTCCCCTTTGAACCCAAGGCATCCTGTGACTCCACGAATGGATGTGTTCCCCCAGCCATCACCTGCAGGATGATGTCGTAGAGGCGGATCAGGTCCTGCGGCCGCGGTGTGCGTTTGCCGTCCTCCTCCGCGCGCTGCGGCTGCAGCAGAGCCTTCTGCAGAGCCTGCGCCATGCTCTCGTTGCGCTTGATGGCTGTCGACAGCTTGATGTAAGTCAAATAGCTTCAGAGAGAAAAGACCATTAGCAGACTGTCAGAACTACTCACGTTGCTCCTAGTGCTCCTCCTCCCCCTCTCATTCTAACCCTAAAAGAACCACCCAAAAGCTCCACAAGAAGAACTGAAGCATGCAAAGCTGCACGAGTCAGATCTTTATCCATCCAGCCATGCTCTGAGATCCAAGAGGCCCAGAACAAAAACCTCATAAACCAAGCTCAAACAAAAAATTAAACCCTGACATAAGTGCCTGACTTCTTCACACTGCTGCAGGTAGCAATGTTTGCCTATTACCTGTGTAAGTACTGGATGTTGGACACCTTCCCAGAATCGTTTTCCAGAGAGTGTTCACGCTGCTTCTGTGGAAATTTGGAACAAAACACTGTGTTGTTTATTCACAGCTGGCAGCCCAGTGAAGAAAACAGAAACACCTCAAGCTTTGGGTCAATCAGGGAAGTTAGAATACAATTGCAGGCAAAGGAACAAAGACTTCTACATTGCTATTCACCCTCTCCAGCCCTGAAGAGAAGCAAATCAACAGGTGATAGAAAGACTTCTTTTTTGTTAAAGAAATCCCAGCCACGCTTACAATTAAGCAAGGCTGACAACAAACCAGTCATAGAATGGTAAGGTTGGAAGGGACCTCAAGGATCATCCAGTTCCAACCCCCTGCCATAGGCAGGGACACCTCCCACTAGCACAGCTCACTCAAGGCCTCCTCCAACCTGGCCTTGAACACCTCCAGGGAGGGAGCAGCCACAACCTCTCTGGGCAACCTGTGCCAGTGTCTCACTACCCTCACTGCAAACAACTTCCTCTTAACATCCAGTCTAAATCTCCCCTCTGCCAGTTCAAATCCATTGCCCCTTGTCTTGTCATTACAAGACCATGTAAATAATCCTTCCCCAGCCTTCCTGTAGGCCCCCTCAGATACTGGAAGACTACTCTAAGGTCTCCTGGAAGCCTTCTCTTCTCCAGGTTGCAGACCCCCAACTCTCTCAGCCTGTCCTCAGAGCAGAGCTGCTGCAGCCCTCTCAGCATCTTGGTGGTCTCCTCTGGACCCACTCCAACAGTTCCATGTCCTTCCTGTGCTGGGGGCTCCAGAACTGCACACAGTATTCCAGATGGGGTCTGATGAGAGCAGAGTAAAGAGGTAGAATCCCCTCCCTTGCTCTGCTGGCCACGCTTCTCTTGATGCAGCCCAGGACTCAAGGTTGAGTCCCAGAGGAACATTCTGCTGCTGAAGGTAGGAACACAGATGCCTGCTGCTTACCTGGTCTGGTTTCAGCTCTTCCCGAACAGCCTGAATGGCATCTCTGCACTCACTGAGTAAAGATTCAAACAAACGTTCCTTGGTCTCCTCATTTTCTGCCTAAGGGCAAAGGCAAATTAAGACCCATTAGAAATTTCTTTGGTATTGTGCATCCCATAATGCAAGAATTAACTGAAGAAATGAAAACAGTTTCACAGAATCATAGAACATTAGAGGTTAGAAGTAACCTCCAGAGATCACCAAGTCTACCCCCTCTGCCAAAAGCAGGATCCCCTAGGGTAGTCCCTACAGGAATGCATCCTGGTGGGTTTTGAAATCCTCCAGAGGAGAAGCCTTCACAAGCCCCCTGGGGAGCCTGTTTCAGTGCTGTGTCACCCTCACTGTGAAGAAGTTTCTCCTCATGTTGAGGTGAGACCTTCTATGCTCAAGTTTACATCCGCTGCGCCTTGTCTTTCTACTGTGCACCAGCAAAGACACTGATCCCCTCCACTTGACAGCCACTCCTCAGCTATTTACAGACACTGGTCAGATCCCCTCTCAGCCTTCTCTTCTGCAGACTAAACAGCCTCAAAGCTCAGTCTCTCCTCCCAGAAATCCCAAACCCATCTTTGTGGCTCTCCACTTTGGAGTCTCTCCAGCACTTCCCTGTCTCTCCTGGAGAGCTTAGAACTGGACACAATACTCCAGGTGCAGCCTCATCAGGGCAAAGCAGAAGGGGAGAAGAACCTCCCTAGACCTGTTGGGTACACTCATCTTGATGCACCCCAGGATACCATTGCCTCTCTTGGCCACATGTGCATATTTCTCCCCAATTATGGCTTTAGATCCATGGCAACTCCACAACCTGCACTTGTCTGCCAGAAACTGATTAGGAGATGTTCAGTGCTGAGAATTTAGCACACAGAGCTCTGATCACCTCATCACAGCTACCTTCCCAGCACCTCCTTCCAAGATGGCACCCACAGTGCTGACAGCACAGCTGAGGCTGGATTACACTGTGGGAAAGGCCCAACGACAGAAGAGCTGAGCATTACTGAACTGGCAAACTACCAAGGCAGGCTGCTCTTGTTATGCTGATTTAACTTTTTTCATGTGGTAAGAACATGTTGATGATTATCTCTTCTACACTCCCACTCCAGAGAAGCTTCCTAGTGGCACTAATTTGCTTGTTTGAAGTATTTTGATTGTTGTTCTTTTGTTCGTTGTTTTTTTTTTTACAATAACACTGTGTTTCAGTCACAGGAGTCACTGAGGGCTTTTGTGCTGTCACCATAAGTTCTGTCCAAAAACAAAGCAGCTTTTGGCCTTCTGCTCCAAACCCCAAATCTGAAAACAAAACCTTTGAAAAGCAAGTTGAGGCCTGACCCTGCCTAATGGACTGGCTCTTCATGTACCCAATTAAACAATGCACCCAAATCCAAAATCTCAGCTTCCATTCAAGTGTCTCAGATGGGGACAGCAACTCTCACTGGTTCAAGCAAGAGAAAACTGCCCAGGAGTAAACCTCAAAGGAGGGATCAGCCCCATGCTACACCCTTTCCACCACACTTAATAGTGCAAGGCAAACCCTGCTGCAACAGATTTGTCCAAATGAAGAAAAAAACCTGCCTAAAATCGTGCTCAGTTGTTTACCTTCTGTAGAGCTCTACAGTCTCTGCCTCTCCTCAGGTTTGCAAACCCATTAAGGAATGCTATTTTTACTCCCTCACAAAGCCTCAGGTACTTGACCTGAGATGAAGGAGGCTTTTGGGGTTTGGTTTTGGTTGTGGGTTTGTTTTTTTTTTTTTTTTTTTTTTTTAGATTTTTTTGGAAAAATTTTTTAAGGGGGGGCTANTTTTTTAATTAAGATTTGCTGGAAGAATTTTTTAAGGTGGGACTAACTACTGAGAATAAGCAGAGACGAGTCTGACAGCATTCTCAACCTCACCCAGAGGAGCAGAGCAATTTCAGTGTATGCACAAAAAATGAAAACAGACACAGCTAGATCACCAGTCAAGTACAAACAGGGAATGGGTTGGGCTGTGCAATGAAAATGAAACAAAGGCTTTCCTTTCTAAGCAAAAAAAACCTCCTCAGGTTAAGGTGATTCTATTAATAATTACATAAATATTCTGATGATAAAACTGAGATAAAAGTGCCAGAGCTGGTGATTCAAGTCCTGAGAGAACAGCACAGGTTCATCTTCGAGGGATCTGAGCCCACTGAGCTCGCTTCTGAAAGTCTAGGAGTGATCACTTCAAATTTTTTACTTCATAGAATCATGAAGTGGTTTGGGTTGGAAGGGGATCTCTAAAAGTCATCCAGTCCAACCCCCCTGCAGTCAGCAGGGACATCCTCCCTTAGGTCATGATGCTCAGAGCCCTGTTGAGCCTGACCTTGAGTATCTCCAAGGATGGGGCCTCAACTATCTCCCTGGGCAACCTGTTCCTTCTTAAACACTGTGTATCACCTCTGAAAGTTATCACCACCCATTTTTAACCACAGAGGACCACAGAATCCTCGAGGCAGTACCAGACAGGAGCAAACTTTCATTGCTCTACCCTTCAGCCTTCTCATTTCTACCTGGTGAGAGCCAGTGGGCCCCTGAAGTCACACATTCAAATCTACAGCAGGGCTGACATATTTTTAAACTTGGATTCCTATTTCAGTTTACTTCATTTGTTTCTCCTGTTACCAAGATGACACTGAAGGCAGTGGCATAACTGCACTGAAAATCTTGATTTTCACACAAAACACACACTTGTGTTTGCTTCTAAACATTATGGTAGGGTTTCAGCTTAGTGAAGACTGTCAGAGAAGGTGCCAAAGATGCCAGGAACCACACAGCTTTCAGCTGAAGCTGGAGTGCCCAGCACAGATGGCACAGGAACTGCAGAACTGGTTTCAAAAGGCCAAGTTCTAGCTCTCTGGGAACACAAACAAATACTGATGCTGTGCACTCAGCTTTCACCAGTGCTAGTTGTGATCTGAGACCACAAAATTCCTCTCTTCAGTCAGAGCAAGACGGAAGATTCACTGCTCTCACACAGCTTCGTGGAACAAAGAGGGTAACTGAACTGAAAAGGTCCAGCTGCTGGGCTGGCAGGGTAGTAATCCAAGAAGGGAACACCGAGCTCCGAGTTCCACCTGCTGGCGATGCTCATACACTACCGACCAGAAAACAAACTCAGCAACACCCCCAGCATGATATCGAGACTGGTTAAGACCCATGCTTCCTGCCCAGTCGCATCTTGTCTGTCCTACTGCTCACACTGCCTTCTGCTCTTGTTGCTTGTCTTACATAGAATGGTAAGGTTGGAAAGGACCTCAAAGATCATCCAGTTCCACCCCCCTGCCATAGGCAGGGACACCTCCCCCTAGCACAGGTCACTCAAGGCCTCGTCCAACCTGGCCTTGAACACCTCCCGAGGAGGAGTATCCACAACCTCCCTGGGCAACCTGTGCCAGTCTCTCACCACCCTCACTGCAAAGAATTTCTTCCTAACATCCAGTTTCTATCTCCCCTCTGCCAGTTTAAAGCCATTACTCCTCATCCTGTCATTACAAGGCCTTTAAATAATTCTTCCCCCGCCCTCCTGTAGGCTCCCTTCAGATACTGGAAGGCCACTCTAAGGTCTCATTGAATGCTCCTCCTCTCCAGGCTGCAGAGCCCCAGCTCTCATACCCTGTCCTCAGAGCTGCTGCAGCCCTCTGAGCATCTTCATGGCCTCCTCTGGACTGGCTCCAACAGTTCTCATTTTATCATTCAGATTTCTCTCTATTGCCATTATTGTGGTGATAAATGGGTTCTGCTGCTGCACCTTTAGTAACAACAATTAGTGAAGATCCTTTGACTGCTGGTTCAAGTGGCAAGGGTGCTGCGTGGAGCCAGTAGGAAGCAGAATATAGCATCTGGGCAGCATTTCCAAGGAAAACAGCCCCAGGTGGGAAGTTTGGCTGCAGTACTACAGACATGCATGGTACATGCCACTGGAGGTGTTTCAGGACTGTTAGAACTGACACTCACTTACATCCTGACATTTAGTATTCCTCTTCCTGCTTTTGAGGATTTGTGTAAGTCAAGGAGAGAATGATCTAAACCTCACAGCACCTGCTTTGTGCTGCTGAAAAAAACATAATCAGTAAGTATCTTCTTTTCTTGTGGCTCTTCTGAAGTTGGAGCATTTGAGTAAGATACTTAAAGAAATCAGAACAGAAATTCAAGTCCAATCACTCTTGAAATGGCATTCTTCATTTCCTGCTGACTTACCAATAACAACAGCTGTCACCCTGGCACTGAAAGGCAGCACAGTGTTCAAAACTGAGAACAGAGCTCCCAGCCTACCACTGAGTAGATTGCAGGAGTTTCAGTGACACTTCAGTTTTGGGTTACAGCCATAGAATGATAGAATGGTTGAGGTTGGAAGGGACCTTAGAGGACTACCTGCCTGCCATGGGCAGGGACTCCTTTTAACTAGTCTTGGTTGCTCAAGGCCTTGAACACGCCCAGGGAGGAGGCATCCACGACCTTGCTGGGCAGCCTATTCCTCAATCTCAACATCCTCCTACTGAAGAACTTCTTCCTAAGACCCACTCTAAACCTACTTTCTCTCAACTAAAGCCACTCCTCCTTATCCTGTCTCTAGACACCCTGATGAAAAGTCCCTCTGCAGCCTTCCCATAGGATTCCTTCAGGTATTGGAAGGCAGCTCTGAAGTCCCCTGGAGTCTTGTCTTCTCGAGGCTGAACAACCCCAGCTCCCTCAGCCTATCCTCACAGTTGAAGGGTTCCAGCCCTTGGATCAACATTACATGTCAGTCAATAGTCCTATTTTTGGGGTCTTCTGACCCCAAGTATAAGAAAAGCTTATTCAAAGACTTTCAGGTCAGGTACTAAGTATTATCTTGCACACTGAAGAAAAAAGGACAGTTAGAACATCAGCACTGGAGATGACTTGTGAGTTACCTGAGCAATTGCTGCTTCATTGTCAGCCAGCCCCAGCAAGAAGATCCTCACTTTGTCTATCTTCACTGGAACAGTTCTTCCTCTCCACTCCACCTCACTCATGGTGGCTGCCTGCTTTGCTCGAGTTTGGGTGATCAGTGCCTGTAAAGAACAGACTCAACTCAGGAGATTGAACTTTTAAGGTAGCCAAAACTGAACCTTTCACATTCACAGCAGACTTGATTTGAAATTAAAGGGGTTTTAGGAAAGTGTGAGAGCCCAAGGCTTCATTATCCTTCACCTGCAGAATAGTTTGGGTTCAAAGAGACCTTAGAGATCATCCAGTTCCAACCTCCCAACATGGGACACCCCCTGCTAGATCAGTTTGCTCATAGCCCCATCCAACCTGGCTCTGAACACTTCAAGGGTTGAAGCCTCCACAACTTCCCTGGGCAACCCATTCCAGTACCTCACCACTCTCATGGGGAAGGCTTTCTTCCTAATGTCTCACCTAAATCCAGCTTCTTCCAGTTTGAAGTCATTACTCCTTATCCTGTCGCTACATGTCTCCATAAAAAGCTTCTCCAGCTGACCTGTAGGCCCCTTCAAATACTGGAAGGCTGCAATAAGGTCTCCCTAAAGCCTTCTCTTCTCCAGGGTGAACAACCTCAACTCTCTCAGTCTCTTCTGGGGTGTTCTGGCTCTTGAATGTTGTGCTGCAGCAACATTTATGCTCGACAGAGCAATGATGAACCTCTCAACCTGAAGCATGCAAAAAGTTACCTCTAGTTTTTCTGCAAGAAGACCTTCAGTGCCACCAGATCTCAGTCTCATCTGCATCAACTCATTCATGGCAGACTGGTCACCTGGAAGAATTAACAAGTCGAGATCACATTTCCAGCTGAGTTCACCAATTATCTTCATAGAGAAAAGTTAATCTTTTATATTGGCAATTTAGGGATAAAGAGGCTACACTTGTAATTTCATTCTGATCTGCATAAGCAATCCACTGCAAACTGGTATTTTGTTTTTAAACAAAGCCACAGGCAGTGCTGCAAGCTGAGGGGGTTTCTCCACTGCTAAACAGACCCAGAACATGCACAGAATTTACTCAAGATAGTACAGACTTGCTGCAGTGTCACTTAGGTCAGTATTTAGCAATCAAGTCAAGAGCCCTTTCCTGTGAAGGAGCCCTGCTCTCTGCTGGGGATCAGGCCCCCCTCTTCCTTACCAATGTTATAGGCACAGTAGCGGATGTTGGGTGAGATCTCCTCCACACGCTGGTTATACAGCACAGCCTGTTCTTCTGTGAAAGCATTGGCCAGCTTTTCATAGATGGTCCTACACCAAAGGATAAATGTTAACACTGCAGAATGTGTCCTGTTGGGAGAAGCTATCTTCAGGAGTTTCTCTCTCCTCTGGAGAATGCTGTTTCTTAGGCAGCACCCCCTAGTTAGGTGCAGGATTAACTACCCAACCCTGAGCTGCTGCACACACACACAGTACAGAAACTTACTAGGCTGATCCCATGCTATTTGCTAAGTGAAGCTGGTTGAAGCAGCTGAACTCACTTGCATTTGTTGAAAGCCTCCATTGCTGCCTTCCACTCCTGGTGCTCAAAGCGCAGCATTCCTGTGAGGTAAGCCATGTATGCCTGCAGACAGCACAAGGGCAGGTGAGCTTCCCCAGGCCCTACAGCATGAACACTGCTGCAGCACCTACACTGAGTAACTAAGCCTTGCCCTTTTCCTTCAGTCTCCCCACAGAACACAAGTGATTTGGATTCTGGCTTGCCACCTACCTTACCTTTTCTCCTTTTTTACTTTCACTGCTGCATTTCTAAGGAGATGAAAGCAAAGATACTTCTTGTTACACAATGACCATGGCTCACTGATACCACTGAATTCTTTTTTCTCCCAGCAACAAACTAAAAAATGATAGCTTTAACTGGGTATCACTGGAGCCCTTTGTTCAAAGGGGCTGCTGTCATAACACAGTTGTGTTCTGTTTTACAGCAATTGATGCCACAAAGTCTTGTGTTGAGGTGGCTACTTGAGGGCATTTATTGACAACAGATAAGTATCATTTTTTTTATGCTATGTTGTACTGTCTTAGTCTTACTAAATTATTTTTACTCTAATTAATATACTTCTCCTCAAAGCAAGGCCAATCATTTGATAGAATTAATCTCTGAACATGAGGTCCTCATCATGGCTGGTGTCACTGGTTATTTCTGCAATGGTAGCAGCTGCATTAAGTCCGAGCTACTCAAAGGCAGACACTACCCAGCTCAACCATCAGTCAGTTTTAACAATATACTGTTAGGTGGAAGTTCTCTCTTCACTCAAAAACCAAACGTTTCACCTATCGGTTTGGATTGGAAAGCACTTTAAAGATCTGCTATTTCCAACCTCCTTTCACTAGACCAGGCTGCTCAAGGCCTTGTCCAAGCCTGCCCCAAACACCTCCAGGGAAGAGGCACCCACGACCTCGTTGGGCAACCTGCGCCAGTGTTTAAACACAGAATCACAGAATGTTAGGGGTTGGAAGTGACCTCAAAAGATCATCCAGTCTGACCCCCATCAGGGCAGGATCACCTAGAGTAGATCACACAGGAACACATCCAGTTTTGAGTATTTCCAGAGAAGAAGATTCCACAACCCCCCTGAGCAGACTGTTCCACCCTCACTGTAAAGAATTTCTTCCTAATCTCCAGACTTAATCTGGCCTTCAAGCTTCAATCAATTCCCTCTCATCTTGTCACTACAAGCCCTTGCAAGAAGTCCTTCCTCAGCCTTCTTGTAGGCCCCTTTCAGATACTGGAAGGCCACTCTAAGCTCTCCCTGGAGCCTTCTCTTCTCTGAGCTGAGCAGCCCCAGCTCTCTCAGCCTATCCCCAGCTTTCTTGTAGTCCCCCTTTGGACACTGTAAGGCCGCTCTAAGGTCTCCCTGGAGCTTTCTCTTCTCCAGGCTCAACAACCCCACTCTCTCAGCCTGCCCTCATAGGGCAGATCATCTTCATTCGCTTAGATTTCGCTGCAAAAGAAGATCAAAGCCTCCGTGGTTACCTGAGCTTCCAGTTTGGTTTTGGCATCCACGCGGTTGCTCTCGCAGAGGCGCTCCAGCTCCTCGGCGTGCTTGACAGCCTTGCGCAGGCGCGACAGCAGATGGAAGCGCTTGCGAGGCTCCGTGTTGGCCTCCTGCTTCAGCTGCATGGCGTAGCTCCAGGCTCGCTCCGCGTCCATCAGGATCAGCAGCAGGTACCTGCGGGGCAGGGCGAGAAGGAGGAGGGAACGATAATCAAAATAGGTTTTACTACTAGGTCTTGGCCATGTGGTCCACAGAGGCTGGTGATGGAAGTGCAGCTTGGTTAGTAAGAGGAAGGGCATGTGTAGGGTCCTGCACCTATCACAGGATGTTAGGGCTGGAAGGGACCCAAAGAGATCGAGTCCAACCCCCCTGTCAGAGCAGGGCCTAGCTCAGGTCACATGGGAACACATCCAGATGAGGCAAGAAACTGGCTGTTGCTGCTCCCTCTTCTCCCGCTCATTCACATGATGCAGGACCTAAGCAGTGCCTCCTCCCCCTGCACTGCAGCCTGAACTTTCATCTTTTATTAATACCAACAGCACCCATCTCTGGAAAGAAACACACCTGAGTGTACTGTACAGAGCAGTCTCCCACACACCCTCATGAAAATAAATTACTGAAACAAAAAATATTCTCTTCACTAGCATCTGATTGTTCAATCCCAACTGTACCTGTTGTCTGAGAGAATCTCTTCAGTCACTTTCTTGCCAGTGAACTTGTGCCTGTTTCCCATCTTGAAGTTGAGAGTTTTTCGCAGCCGCCTTAGCCTCCGGGAGCAATAACCCCTAAAGAAAAGATGACCACAAACAGTTGGGCTAAAGAATAACCTTTTTCTTTTTTTTTTTTTTGCTTTCCCCTGTTTACTGTTTTCTCCAAACAGAATAAAAAAGGGCTGAAGGTTGTGACAAGCAATGTTTTAACTAGGAACTTCCTATGTGACATCTGGTAAGAGGCTGTTCAGACACTACCCATAAACCAGTGGTTCATGCAACACAAGAAAGCTTAAGACGACACTTTGTGATGATTTCTGATCTTGAAACATCAAAATTATGTTCTCTGTCCTAATTGCTTTATAGATGTTTATTGAACACTCAATTCTAGAAGAGTATGGTGATTAACAAGAGCTCTTAACAAAGAAGCTCTTAAAGAAGCAAGAGCCAGCCTGTATCCTCATCAACGGACCAGGCACAGCACATTACAGCTAGTGATTAAAAAAAGTGTGAATTGGTCCACATGGAGGAGCCCCTCCAGGGGTATTTACTTGGCAGGTTGTTTTTGTTGCCTATTACAGTGGGTTTACATATTAAAATTCACACACCAGTAACTCCAATACACCCACACTTGTTACTAACCTGTACCTCTGGAAGTCTCCGTGTCGCAAGCCATGCTGCTGCTGAGACTCTTTCACAATCTGAAGGACTGCAACGTGCGTTAAGGCAGATTGACAGCATAGTCTGTTACCAGCTCATCCTCATACCCCAAAACAACAAAGGCAACTCTGCAGGTTCCATTAAGCAAATGTGCTTTGAACAGAAAAGCACCCAAAAGCCTCCTAGAGCTGCATAGCTTGGAGAGGTGATGGTCCTAAAAGACTTCCTGACTTCGCTGCTTGCTTTAGAACTTTATGACTGTCATCAAGGGTAGGACTAAAATGTTCCACGAGCACTTTGAGAGCCTTGCTGGTAGCAGAGCTAGTTTCAGGATGAAGTGCTAATCTAACTGACTGCCCTAGCTATCCTCCACCACCTCCCCAGCCGCACTCCTGACACAGTTTACTTGATAAAACTGAAGCTGAGAGAAGCTTCCCTGCCCTCAGATCTCCCAGGAGTACACTGAGCAGAATCACTGCTGCCTTCCTGACAGCTTCCACAAGCAAACTGCTTTCTGAATAGAGAATCCTTGTGAACAGAGCTTCTGGGAAGTATTAAGGGGGCTCATTTCCTACTCATTTTTTCATCACACTTCTAGTTTTAATGCTTATTGCTGTAACAAGTACCCTGTGACAGAACGCAGGTCTGTGACTTGTGACAGCATTTCCACAATCTCCACTGAGCCTCTCCACTTTTTAGCACAGTTGCTGTTTTCTGTGCAGCCTGTGTTTAATTTTATTCAATTGCAAGATAGAATCATGCTGTATCCCAGTACACTTGCTGATGTTACTCCTTCAGTTTACAAGGCTGATTACACTGTGAAATAAAATCTCCATTGTAAATCTCTGTATTTATAGCCCCAAATTTCCCTTCCAAGCTTTACTAAGAAGCCCTAGAAGGCACAACAATCATAAAAGCAGACTATACAATGACCCCATTAAAAGAAACACTATTGCTACAGCTAAAGAACCTGCCAGACTTTCAAAGCTTAAAATGGCAGATGTGTATCAAAGGGTTTTCTTGGAATAACACGTAACAGGCAGTCTCTTAAGGATTGGAAACCTGCACCAATGGTCACTACACTGAATTGGTTTGCACTTGTTCCACAAGTCAAACTGTGGTGTCTCAACACCACACTCCTCATTCTTACTGCCTACCTATGATTTTTTTCCCCCAAACTGCCTTTTAACCAGTGCAGTTACTGAGTCAATATCTCTTATATGATTTACTTCATCACTGACTTAGATATTAGCAACATTACCATTGCAGTTACTATGCCCATATCTTACTCAAGAGCCACTAACTCTACAGCACCTGCCATACGCTAAATGGAAAACTACAACCTTATTTCATTTGGGTTTTCCTCTTACTCAGAAGATAAAACTCAGTGCTATCACAGCTGTGCAGCTGGCCTGGTTTCACCGGAGTTTCACAGGTAAAAGTGCTGTGAGCTTTACAGGCCACACCATGTTTTACGAGTGCTAAATCTGGAGGAGCCAGTTTGCCATTTCAGTGTACCTGTTATGATTTATTCTTATCCACAAGCACTATTACCCACAACCTGCTTTTATCTCCGGCACGCAGCCCACCACAGAGTTCTGCTCTGCAGGCTGGCTACGGCTGTCAGGCAGCTCTGAAGAACTTGTAAAGAATAAATCCACCGCACAGAGATGCAAAGCTGACTCCCCACTTTCATTCCTATCAAACCCTCCTCAGCAGGCACGGCGCGGATTAGCCCGGCCGCCCCAACACGCTGACGCCAGCACGGCCCGGCACCACCGGGGCTAGCAGCGCGACTCCCTCCCGAGGTACGAGACACCGCCACCCGGCCAGGCCCAGTGTCCGCAAGGCAGGGAACGCTCCGCCGGTGCGATCCCGAGAGCAAGCGGANCCCCGCCGCCCACGGGGCCGGGCCTGCCACGTCGCCCCGCTGCCGCCGACACCGCAGGATGCTCTCCAAGCCCAGGCTGTCGCCGAGGCTACCGGCCTGCTGCCCCGCCGGCCTCTCGTTCTCCTTGTTCTCCTCCGCGCCTCCTCCTCCCGCTGCTCNCGCCATCTTGTGCCCAGGCCGCCGCCGCGCTGCATCATGGGCCGGGGAGGCGAGGGGCGCGCCGAGGCCACGCCAGAGCGGCCGCCGCGGGGGCAGATGGGACAGGGGCGTGGCCGGGGAGTCGTGCGGGGATTCCATTCATCCGCCACCTCGGGGGTCTTGGGCTTCCCTGGCTTTTCCCGCTACGTCCGCCGCGACACTGACCTCCACCCGAGCCTGGGAACGTCCAGGCTCGGCTCCTGCATCAGGGCTGATCCCCCAGCGTCAGCATCGCCCCCCCGCAAACCAGTCCCTCTCGTTCTATCCAGGACTAGATTCCCAAAATCCCCAGCCGCAGAATCAGACCCCACAGCACCGATCCCTTTCTCTGCCCCAAGGCTACTTCCACAGCTCCCAGAATGAGACCCACAGCCTTGTCCCACTCACCAGCTCCAGAGATGACCCCCGAGGAGAAAGACTGAGGACGTGTCCATGGTAGCAGATGAGCTGCAGCCCCGGGAAGCCAGGGTGTGTCATTACACACCCCAGCGGTGCCCAAGCTGAGCTGACTCATGCCGGGCTGCTGAGGTGCAAAGGCAGCCATGCCCACCCTGGTCCCCAAACACCCCCGCAAGTGCCTGGTTTTGGGGCTAGGCAGTAGAGGACAGGTGCCTGTGGGGCAATGCTGTACCTGGCTGGCACGGGGCTGGCTCTCTTGAGTCTCCCCTTCCTGTGTCACCTTCCCAGGACAGCTTCGAGCATGCTCGTCCGGGCACCCCTTCAGGAGACTGGGTTTAAATTGCCCCAGGCCAAGCATTAGGCGAACTCTTCCACTTGCAGCTACAGCAGGGAAGGGCATCAGGGAGCATCTTTACCTCCTTTTACTGCACACCCGGTAAAAAGAGCAGAGCCTGTTATTTAAAAGCCCTAAACGCTCCCAAATGCCAAAGCAGGTCCCTGCAGCTATTTGAAGGTATAAACATGAGCAAAGCAGTTCGTACCAGGTCCTCTTGGCAAAAGTCCTTCAAGTGTTTGAACCAAACTTGCAGATACCTCTTCTGGGACAACCACCAAACTTTTCTAAAGGCCTGCTGTCCAAAACACTTCTGCAGACACAACCATTAAACACCGAGCCTGACAAGCTGCTCCCACCACTGTTCCCACTGCATTAACTCCCCCAGACCTGTCTCTGCCAGCCCAGAGCTCTGCCTGCCTTTGAGGCCAGCAAGGCTGGCTGCAGTTTTTGCTCCTCTCCTCTTCAGAAGGCTCAGCTATGACCTTATTTCTGAATTCAAATCTCTCCTTCCCTCTCATGGACATGAAAACTCACAGAGGAAAAAGAAAACCCAAGTCCTCAAGCTGCAGTTTTCCCTTGCAAATCTTTAAAGCCATTTCCGTCTGCTCTGGGCTTCCATCACATCTCCCAAGAATCTATTTCCTATCTAAACCACACTGCATTTCAGGATGATGTTTGAAGCAAGCAGGGGCGTGAAGTGAAGCATGTTTTACAAACAAGAGCTTCTCTCTCATGGCTGTGGTAGTTCAGACAGACTCAGATCAGGTTGGCACTACAGCGCCTGTGTTCAGATGCCCCAGTGCAAATCTGCACATGTTGCACACCAAGGGACTCGCTCCAGTGAAAGCACAGCCATGAGGTTTATCACAGGCACGTTTCTGCCATGCCACCTCCCTCGTGTGCTGGCACAAAACTCTGCTGCTCCTCTGGAGTCTGTAAGCGGGAGGATTGAAACTGTCAGCTGCTGGCTGGGTGCTTGGATTCCTGCTGCAGAGCTGTCTCTGCTATTCCTCCAGCGCACAGGGAGAGGAGGACAATACAAATCTGCAGCACCACATCAAGCAGAGCCCAGGCTAAGAGCCCTGCGGTGAGGTGGTGAGGCTGAGCTGCCTTTCATGTCACAGGGAGAGCTGCAGAGAATAAATCCACTGAGGGTTCCTGGCTCCAGAGCCTCACATCATACACATTCTTGTGCCACCAGCCCTTGCAGCCTGGGAGGGCTGACAGCCTTACAAAGTGCCTTTTCCTTTTGCTCTTGGCCACCCTTGGAAATCAGACCTCCAGCCCAAATAACTCATGCACATCTTAGGCCATGAATTTATTCTGCAGTTCCTGGGCAAGGGATTCTGTATGCATGCAATGGGGGATCCTTGCATGCAATGATGCAGGTTGCAAATTGCACTGCTGTTTGGGAAGAAATTGGCTGTTTGCTCTTTTACCTTTTTTTTTTTTCCATGCTCTCACTCTGCAGCAGGTCAGACCTGACCTCTAGGTAAGCCAATGGCAGCTCGAGGGAGACCAAAGACCCCACCAGTCTCAACAAATCCAAATGCCAGTGCCCTGCTGTGGAGGTTGGATGGAGCCAGGGCACCTACCACGGGGGAAAAGCTCTCAGATGGGGCTGGACTTTCCTGGTGAGATAGCCCTGTGACTTCCATAGCTGTGGCTTGGGATGCAGCATAGCCCTTGCCGAGGGCAGGAGTGACTCCTTGAGGCTATGTGGCTAATATTGGACCAGAAGAGGAAGGCAGAGTTGCACTACTGGGTCTCAGCACCTTCTTGTGCCCCGCGGGATGATGTTTTCCACTGTGCCCCTCCTAGTCCCTGCAAGAGAACATCAGGAACGGAGCATCCTCACACCAGAGTGTCGTGTTTGCTTCCCCACGTACCTCATCTAGGGAGCAGGGTGGGAGCAGGGTTGCTGGGGCTGCTCATGAGCTGCTGAGAGTGAAAAAGGCTCCGTGTTCTCCGGTGGCAAAGCTGTGACTGCCCCCAGGTCTCCCAGCACCGCTGACAAGCTTAGGTCTGAATGCCCATCAAGGGAACTGACGAGCCGTGGAGTAAGTTAGTTACAGGTGTAATTGATGCGTTAAAGATTTATCTCTCCACAGGAACAAAGAGAGGCAGCCTGGGGGCAGTTGTAGTGTCCGTGGAGAGCTGGTTGAGCTAGTCGGTTCTGAGCCTTCCATCTGAGAAGGCTATGGAGGTACAAACCAGGCAGGTTTGCAAGCAGGAAAAGATGAAAAAAACGTGAAAAAGATTTGTCCTCCCTGACATACACATACACACACATGCAACCCTAGGGGGAAATACAGCATCTCCTGCAAACTAGAGCTCATCTCTGCGGCTGTTCGGTGCAAGGATTCAGCTGCCTGCTGGACAATTTGGAGACATTCACAATTCCACAAGACCCCCACTCCTACAGAAAACAACCCACAGCCCCTGCGCGCTCAGACGAGGCCTGTCCCAGTGACGGCTGCAACGGGGGAGCCACACGGGAAAGCATCTTTTGAGTGTCCAGCTCCCTGTAGGGTGTCCTGCCCAGCTACTCCAGCCCATTCCCGGCACCGAAGGGTATTTTACCCCACCAGATCTATCTCTTCTGGATCAAACCAGCCCTGTCCCCTGTCTCCTTCCGGGGAAGGGAGCTTCCCGCGGCTATGGCTTGGAGGATCGGACGCGGGACGTGATGCGGGGGCCGGGCAGGAGCCGCCCCGGAGCCACCCTCCCCCTCCCTGCTCCGCCGGCGGGAGGGAGAGCACCGAGCCGCGCTCACCGCCGGAGCCGCACCGCCCGGCCGCGGGTCCAGCCTTGCCGGAGGAGGTGAAGGGCGCTGGGGTCCCGGGTACGCACCGTCTGTAACCCCGACCGCTCCCCCTGCGCCCCCTTTCCCGTGCATCCCCGGAACGCTCCCCGCTGCGCTCTCCGTGCACCTCCTTTTCCTTCGCATGCCTGCTGTGCTCCCTGCTTGGCCTCCCCGAGCACCTCTTTTCCTGTGCAATCCCTGAGGTACCTTCTGCTGCCTTCCCATTGCACCCTCATTCCTGTGCATCCCTGCTACACTCTCCTCTCCACTGGGCACCCCTTTTTCCTTTACGTGCCTGCTGACTCCCGTGCACCCCTTTCCCCCTGCTACACATCCCACCCCTCCGTGCCTCCCCAGTGTGCTCTCCACACTCTCTTCCCCGTCCATCCCCACCGCTGGCTCTCTTGGCCATGAACGGCTCAGCAGGGAGCTCTGAGGAAGGCTGGCAGCCCGAGTCGGTGATCATCCCACTGGTGTTTCTCCTCATCTTCCTGGTGGGCACGGTGGGCAACTGCCTGGTCCTGGCTGTGCTGCTGCGCAACGGGCAGGTGAAGAACACCACCAACCTCTTCATCCTCAACCTGGGGGTGGCCGATCTCTGCTTCATCCTCTTCTGCGTCCCCTTCCAAGCCACCATCTATACCCTGGAGGGTTGGGTGTTTGGGGCCTTCCTGTGCAAGGCTGTCCACTTCTTCATCTACCTCACCATGTATGCCAGTAGCTTCACCCTGGCTACTGTCTCCCTTGACAGGTAGGAAAAGGGATGGGGGTGCTCCCAATACCCTGAAACTCCCCCTTCTCTGCATCTCTCCCCAACGGGAGATGGGACAGAAACCTAATGGAGCCAAGCCCTGAGCGCTGTGATCTCCTGGGGTAATCCAAGAGCATTTCCCAGTTCCTGTGCAGAAGGAAATAGATGCACGGAGGACTGAGGCTGGCAGAGAGGGTTGGACTGTGATCCCTGTCCCCAGCTGGAAGCTATATGATTGGGGATTGTCTGCAGGCTCGGGTGGCTGAAAGAAGCATAGAAAACCAGAGAAAGAAAACTCAGGCCCTTCACAGTCTCAGCTCTTCCCAGGCCACAGCAAACCCCAAGGAGATGACACTGGGATGTTTGAGGTGGGACAAATGGATTGGGGAGAGGGGCAGAAGGGGACCATCTCCATCTTCCCCACAAGCACTGCTGGCAACACAGAGATGATGGGACAGGGTCTGGAGAGAGGATATTCCTCACCCCATTGTGCTGCACAGGGACCCTGAGAAGTACTGGGGTATTAGTTGTGGGATTGTTTGACCTGGAAATCTTAAATCCATTGCATTTGCTCTTTCTCCAACCTGCCTCTGGAGCAGCTCTCCATGCCTTCTCCAGGACTGCAATCATACCCCTCTCCTTTCCCATGCAGGTACTTGGCCATACGATACCCCCTGCACTCCAGGGAGCTGAGGACACCCAGGAATGCCCTCGTGGCCATCTGTGTCATCTGGGGGCTTTCCTTCATCTTCTCAGGCCCTTACCTCAGCTACTACCAGGAGTTCCAGCTGGCCAACCTGACTGTCTGCCACCCCATCTGGGAGATCTCCCAGCGCAAGGTCATGGACATCTGCACTTTCATCTTCAGCTACATCATCCCAGTGCTGATCCTGAGCCTCACTTACGTGCGGACCATTCGCTACCTGTGGAAGTCCGTGGAACCTCTCCAAGACATGTCGGAGTCCAAGAAGGCCAAGCGGAAGGTCACCAGGATGATCATCATCGTGGCTGTCCTGTTCTGCCTCTGCTGGCTGCCCCATCACCTGATCATTCTCTGCGTCTGGTTCGGGTACTTCCCCCTCAACCAGGCCACCTATGTGCTCCGCATCCTCTCGCACCTCATCTCCTACGCCAACTCCTGCGTCAACCCCATCGTCTACGCCCTGGTCTCCAAACACTTCCGCCAGGGCTTCAAGAAGATCTTCATCTGCCTCTTGCACAAGAAGACAGCCAACAAGGTGCACATAGCTCAAGCGATGCACACAGTCGGCACGCTGGAGGCAGAGCTCAGTGAGGTGACCCACGTCAGCAAAGCCCTGCCTGGACATTCCTCCATGCGCTGTGAGGTACCAGCCCAGCGCTGGGGGCAGGGAGAGCTGGTGGGGTACCAGAGGAAAGCAGAGGGCTCCTTCATCACCTTCAACATCACCTAGCAGAGCTTCTTCCTACCTTGTGGCTTTGCGGGCTCCTGCAGCGTCACAGGCCTGGGGACGGGCTGTGTCTTGGGTTGAAATGCATCAAGTTGTACCTTTCTCAATTGAGATGCAGCCAGATACCACAACTGTTGAAGTGATGCTGCTGCCTATGGACTCGGACGAGGATCTGAGGGCAGCATTTGCTTCCACCAAGCACTTGTTGGGATTAGGGATATCGAATCCCCACATCAACTCTCACATGTAATCACAAGTTCCTCACTCAGACTTGCACCCTGTTGGATCTACACCTGGTACCTATTGAAAGCTCAGGTCCCTCCAACCTACTTGGCCTCTGGCTGGAGTTAGCAGGGTGCACTTCTAGGGACAACTGAGAACTACTGGTATGAGTCCCAGCTCAGCAGCTGTGCCCCCAGAGCAGCACTGGCTACAGCCACATGGACACAAACCTGGCTCAGGTAGGAAAATCCAGGAAATAAACCTTCCTGACACAGGTGGTGCTGGCTGGGCTGTCATATCTCCCTGGGGCCTGTGGCTCAGGGGAGGTTTCCCTGAGATGGAAGCAGCTTCTGTGTCTGAAACAAGTGCCATAGTCCCTGTATGGGACTGCTGAGGGCACAGAGCACCAACCATTGCTACTGACCACAGCTCATCCCTGCCTTTTGAGTGCATTTGAGGCTCTGCGGAAGATCTGGAGGTCACCAAGGACTGGTGGGGTGAGAGGATGTTTGCTGTGGCCCCATGGGAGAGGTTGTGCTGCCAAGGCAAGCAGAGCTGGACATCAGCAGGTCAGCACTAGGGGAGGGTTTAATGGCTCCACATCTCAGCCTGGATGAGGTGCATGTGGAGAAGACCAGTGGAGGACTGGGCACAGCTTTATTGTGGCTGTGGTGTGGGGCTGGACAAATGCTGGGGAAGCCTCAACAAAGTCCTCTGTCCCATGTCCCGCATGCCCTTGAGACACCCCAGAGCCTGCAGCAGAGGAGAGGCAGGTGCTGGAGGGGTGATGGGACCTGCTGCACATAGTGGCAGGGTGGAGGATGTGGGTTACATCCCAGCACATCCATCAATGGAGGTGCAACATGGTGTGAAGACCACCGCAGTGCTCCCTTTCACGTGTCCATACACGAGTGGCTGAGGTGAGTCACACAGCCCTGCTCTCAAGGCTGCTTCAGCAGTGGCTGAGCCCTGCGACCACCAGCAGCCAAGGGCTCTATTTACAAACCTGCTGTCTGGGTTGATGAAAAGCTCAACCTGAGCCTGCAGTGTGTGCATGCAGGCCAGACAGCAACCGAGTCCTGGGCTGCATCAAGAGCAGTGGGGCCAGCAGGGCAAGAGAGGTGATTCTGCCCCTTTGCTCTGCTCTCCTCAGACCCCATCTGGAATACTGTGTGCAGTTCTGGAGCCCCCAGCACAGGAAGGACATGGAACTGTTGAAGCAGGTCCAGAGGAGGGGCACCAAGATACTCAGAGGGTTGCAGCAGCTCTGCTCTGAGGACAGGCTGAGAGAGTTGGGGCTCTGCAGCCTGGAAAAGAGAAGGTCTCAAGGAAACCTTATAGTAGCCTTCCAGTATCTGAAGGGGGCCTACAGGAAGGCTGGGGAGGAACTATTGACAAGGTCTTGCAATGACAGGACAAGGGGCAATGGGTTTAAACTGGCAGAGAGGAGATTTAAATTGGATGTTAGGAGGAAGTTCTTTACAGTGAGGGTGGTGAGACACTGGCAGAGGTTGCCCAGAGAGGTTGTGGCTGCTCCCTCCCTGGAGATGTTCAAGGCCAGGTTGGATGAGGCCTTGAGTGACCTGTACTAGTGGGAGGTGTCCCTGCCTATGGCAGGGGTTTGGAACTAGATGATCCTTGAGGTCCCTTCCAACCTTACTATTCTATGATTCTATCACTGGAACAGGGTTAGTTAAGACTTTTGAAAGCCCTGCAGCACAGCACAGCACAGCCAGGAGGTACTGGAAGCAGGCAGGAGCTGTACTGAGCATCCTAGCAGTTCCCAGGTCTGTTCCCTGATAAGCACCTGTGAAGATCAGGTCTCTCTAAATTGCCACAGCAGAGGGGTAAGCCTGTCTGCACAGACTGTCCTCCTCCTGAGCTCCCCAGGACCAGCACATGTTGTGGAGGCTATTTCCATCCAGGATTCCAGCTGGCCCCAGAGGTCTGCTCCAGGACCCAGGTCCTAGTGCAGCTTCCCTCCTTGCACACCACCTTTCCCCATCCCCAGCCCTTAGGCTTTCTTCCCAGGAAGCTTTTGGCTGTAAAGGGCTTTGTTTCCCCCAGGTTGAGTGTTATTATAACCAGATCTTCCTGTCCCCTTGCAGAGGGCTGTAAATCAGCCACTGCCTCCTATCAATAGCAGTGATATTTAGTCTAGCCCTGCTCACAGCATCAGTCACACAGAGCCAGTCCATAAACAGCTCCATTACTTACAGCTGCATTTACCTCCCCTGCTCAACCCTTCCCAGCCAAAGAAAACATGGAAACAGCCAGGCAAACACGGATAAAAGCCTCCTCTTCCTCCTGCCCTCATCCACCTCTGCTCAGAGAGCTGCAGGACCTGGTTCTGATGGATCCCACTCTCACACTGAGGGGTTCAAACCTCGCACATTTATCACCTTGCCCTAGGGATGGAGGTGTCCCACCACCTCTGCACTGCCCAAGGACAGGGGTCCCTGTGCTGGTGTGGCTGGAGATGCAACATTCCCCATCCCTATGTGCCATTATGGAGGAGACACTGACTGATTCCCTCTTTTTTGCCCCCACAAGACCTGTTTTCCCATCGCCCCAGGCTGTACTTGCATATCTCAGTCCAAGATGCTGCAGGGCATCATGGTGCCAGCACTGGGGCCACACTACAGGGAGACCTACAGAGTCAATGCTTGTTTCCAAGCCCAGGTTGTTCCTTTTCACACAGGGCTGAGTTCCCAGAAAGTATGGGAGTTGAGTCTAAGTTCATCTTTTTATAGTGCTCACAAGAAAATAAAAATAACCAGCTCAGAGATGTACAAACCAGCCAGCAAACCTCAATCCGTGCATCATACCCACTGTGAGGAGCTCCAAATCCAGTCAGGGAAAGCAAGCCTTTGCTTTGAGACCCCAGGAGTGAGGAGGAACCAGGGTGGCATCCAGGTATCACATTTCACTGTCAGATGAAAGCTGAGGTGGTGGGGGAAGGACCTGAAAGAAAAAACTACCACCCCTCCGGGCTGTGGGGGGAGCTGCTGCCGCTCACTCCCCCCAGTCCCAGGGGACCCACAGGGAGTAGAGCCAAGTGCAGGGGGTAAAGCTGTGCCCTAAATTCCTCATGCGGCACCAGAAGGGCTCCTGATGCCACCCCTGAGTCAGCTGTGGGAAAAGTTGTGGCCACAGCTTGGCCACCGACCTCTCAACCCCACAGCACCAAGCTGTCCCCAGACTGAGGGATGACTGAACAGCAAAGCTGGATCTCTGGGGATCCACTTCTTGCAGCTGTGTTGGATTCTTCAGCAGCAGCATGACCAGCCTGAAACGGCCAAAGCCGAGGGAGATGGACTCTGATGGGTGGCTCTGACACTGGTTGAAGGCACTTGAGCTGAACCCTGCAGTCCCCCTCTGGTGAATGCAGGCTCATAACAAGCAGCAGCAGCAGCAAGGTGCCAAACTGCCGTGGATTTTGTAAACTCAGTTTGTTTCCTGAGTATTTTGGCATTGCACAGGGAAGGAGGCTCAAAACAGCATTAGCAGCTTGGAGTCGTGAGGATAGCCAGAGGAGGAGAGGAGACAGGTCAGCTCTTCAGAACAGCTCTTCAAAACCAGGCACACTGCAGCAACATCACCGCTCAGTGCTGCCCCTCGGCTCGGTTCTGCCACAGGCAGCTGCTCGATTTGCAGCTCTGGGTCTTTTTGAGGAGTCCCAAAATTGCTGTAATTGTGCCTCTGGAAGCAGAGCCCTGGGTGCTCTCAACCCCACTGCAAGGCTCACATCCAGCCCTGGCAGAAATGAGTTTAGGAATAAGTAATAATCATCATCATAATCAATGGGAGAAGGGATGGGTTTGCAAACCCCAGGGGTGGGGGTGAAGGCACTGAGTCAGCTTCATGAGCAAGCTGGTGACTGCTGCACATGCAATGTGGCTGGAGCATCTCATGGGCCACCTGTCACCTGCGTCTGGCAGAGGCAGCCTAGACACTGGAAGAAGGAGCAAAAGACAAATAAGTGCTTGCAAGAACAAACTAGCACCCATGCAACAGCCTGTCCGTGGTGTCTCCTGCCCTAAATTACACTGGAGCCACCTCCTGCACTGCCCTGTGGGACTTCCAGCCCTGGGCACTCTCCTAAGCCCACCAGCCACACATTCACCACTGCACCCCACAGTTTGTCAGCAACTTCTCAAGCAGAAACAAGGTGAGAGGGCAAAATGAGAAGCAGCCTAACAACGAAGCAAAACCTTCGCCAAAGCTTGGCAGAGCTGCAGCCCCAAAGGAAAGCCTCAGGAACTGGCTTTAGCTGGAGAGACACAACAGCAGCAACACTGCAATGCTGCAGTCAAACAGAACCAGTGGTAGTGGGCATGGACATGACAAAGAGCCCAGCAAAGAAGGGACAAGCTGGTTTTGATCAGCATCACAGGGAACATGGTGTGAATAATACTGTGTGAACAGAGTGGCTTGGGGAGGCTTCCAGCACATCTACTAATTACACTTAATGAAACCTCCTAGAAAATTGACTCTATTGACTCACTGCTGCCAGGCTTCCATGTGCTGGAGAGTGCCAGGTGGGCACTGATGTAGCTGGGAGCTGAACAACACAGGGTCCTGGGGAGTGAGATCCAGAGAGGGCCTGTATGGCAGAGCTAGGGGGGGACATCTCTGCCCTTTATCTGCAGACGGGTGTTTCCCTGTATGCCAGCTGTGCCAGGGATCAGCATGGTTTGACAAACCCCTTTTGCTGCCCCAAAGACATGGTCAGTGCAAAGCAAGGCATGAGAGGAGTGGAACACCCAGTCCCTGGGACATCCTCCAGCCTGGCATACTGCAGCAAAAGGACAATGGAGAAATGGGATTACAGCCCCAAAGCCCTGGAGGTCAGAGCTGTGTCCCCCCCAGCCTGTCCGTATCTGTGTTGGGGGTTCACCAGCAGCCACAGCAGGACAGGGAGTGAGGGGAGAGTGTTAAACCCTGGCACAGTCCTCAGGGCAAGTGAAGGAGAAGGCAAAGGGGTTTTAGCATTGGTGCCATGGGGCAGCCCTGGCCTGGGTCCATGCCCCTTTCCCATGGTCTCTGAGCACTGCTCACAGTTCTATGCCCAGGTCTTGGCAGGGCTGTGCAGTGCCCACTGCGAGGGCCAGTGCCGGCTGCCGTGATCACTCTTAATTAACACGTTGCTCAGATTCCTTACCTTAAAAAGCCAAGGAGCCTGCAGAGCTGCTCCCCAGCGCTGTGCAGTGCTGTATGCACTCAGACGACTGAGGTCAGCCCAGAGGGGGTGAGCAGCTCCCTGGCTCCTGCTCCCGCTGCAAGAAGGGGTGGCTCTGGCTGCCAGAGGCTGAAAGCTCATCCACGTCCCCAGCTTCATTCCCCGAGCAAGGCAGACACAGGAGGCGTGGGAAGGGCTAGTTAGAGCCAGGGCTCCAGCCAGGGAGCCTGGGTTTAGGAAACAGACAGCAAATAGCTGCACTTTCCCTGTACCTCGGGGAAAACAAAGGTCTTGGACTTTTACTGAAGAGCACCTAGGAGCAGAAGCAGCTTCTTCTTCTCTGGGTATTCACCACCTCCAGCTCCTCCTTGCTGTAAGACTGCCACTAAAACAGGCTGTCAGCCCCCTGCAGGCTCTTATCCCCTTTTCTTCCTGGTGTAGCCAGGGCCTTCATGGGGGAAAAAAGTACCCAGACAACTTCTGGTGATGACACCAGGAGGGAGCTGGGCATTTTGCATCCCCATCTCTGACTGCATCTTCCCACCTGGCAGTTGAGCTGGACCAGCCCCATACTGATACAGCTCTAGGGCCAGAAACACACCTTTAATTCTCAGAGCTTCTGAAGAACAGGATGTGGCCCCATAGAGACCCTAAGGGATCTCTTGCATTTTCTTCAGGCTCTGGTTAGCACAAGAGCAGAGGGAGGACAGCAGCTCCCATGCACCAAAACTCACTCAGTAAATGCAGAGACAAAGCTCCCACCTTCCCTGCCCTGGTTTTGCCTGCAGCTGTTCCAGGTGAGTTGACTCACACTGGCCTGCAATAAAATATGTTTTGCAGCCTCAGCCTGAGCATCAATGAATTCCACCTGCTCTCCTGGAGACAGAAACTCACATCAGACCTCTGCAGTGCGAGAAAGATTCAGGAAGGCTGAACCCAGCAGGCTGGACACTGCACATAGCATGAGCCAGCAGAGCTTTGCTTATACTTAAAATCTCTGCCCAGGGCAGAGGCAAAACCAGCCAGCACTGAAGCCTCAGGTTTCCTCTAGCATCTCAGATACCTGGGCAGGAGGGAAGATTCCTGCCAGGAGAGCTCTCAGGTGGAGGTGCAGCTCTGGGCTGCACAAGCCTGCCACATCTGCTATTGTTCAAGCATTTGCTACACGGCTGAGAGCAGGTCATGCTTCAGACTGTGCTTAGGTCCAGACTGGAGAGGAGGTGGTCAGGGGTTCAGAAAGGCCAGGAACCTTCTGAGAAACAGTTGTTTGTGCAGGCAGCAGCCCAGGTGAGTGCCTGGATCTGCTGCAGCAGGACCACGTTATTGTCTTACCCACTCGCTCCAAAAAGGACATTTAGCTGCTGGTGCAGGTCCAGGGAAGGGCAACAAAGCTGGTGAAGGGTCTGGAGAAGAGGGTTGGTGAGGAGTGGTTGAGGGAACTGGGGTTGTTTGGTGTGGGGCAAAGATCTCACTCTCTACAACTCCCTGAAAGGAGGCTGGAGTCAGGTGGGTGCTGGTCTCTTCTCCCAAGGAGCAAGTGACAGGATGACAGGAAACAGGCTCATATTGTGCCAGGGGAGGTTTAGGTTGCACATTAGGAAAACCTTCTTCCCTCAAAGTGTTGTCAAGCCCTGCATCAGGCTGCCCAGGGCAGCAGTGGAGTCCCCATCCCTGCAGGGATTTAAAAGCAGTGTAGATGTGGTGCTGAGTGATGTGGTTTGATGGTGACTTGGAAGTGCTGGGTTAATGGTTGGACTTGATGGTCTTATAGGTCTCTTCCAACAACAATGATTCTGTGATTCTATGATCTAGACTCCTGACATCCAGCTCTTGGGGTGAGATGGGTCACCACATCTTTGCCTTCAGCTACTTGGTCTTTCTTAACCACTGGCACCCTGACTGCCCAGGGCAGATTTGTCTCAGGATGTGCAAGCAGCTCACAGCTGTGACACTCATGAGGCAAAGCAGCCTTTCCTGGTAGGAAAAGAAGAGGCAGGGTTGGCAGATGCACAGCAGCAGAAGGGTTAAAATGCAGCTTTCTGTCTTTCTGCCCTCTGTTCTCACTCCTTGCTTCATGCCAAGGTCTGCCTGGTCCTCTCCCCCTACCCACGCACTGTCCCAGACAGCGACACAACAGCTCTGCCACCGCTGGGCTCATTAGCGGCAGCAGACACTCACCTCTGCCAGTACAGGCACAGGTGAATAATAGATCTGTTCCAAGCTGCAAAGCAGCAGCCACTGTGAGTGCTCCCAGCCCTTTCACAGGCACCACACAGAGAAGATCCCACAAGAATAAGCAGCAGGAGTGAACGAGGGGGAAGCAGGAGGTGTCTGGCTGTGGATCACTAAGAACATGTGCGTCAAAGCTCTGAAAGGCTTCAGCATGAAGGTGTGAGGGTCCAGCTCCTGTATCTGAGCCTGCCAGGATCACTCCAAGGCACATAGGAGAGTAGCAATTGTTTCTACCTGATGCTCATGGGTTAATGTGGAATAGACTTGGTTGCTCACAGGAAAGAGACATCAGATCTAACAAGGTAGGAGACAAAGAAGAATGGCAAGAAGGTGCTCTGCAGAAATCGGTATGGGAACACTTCTACCCATGTGCTGCCTCAGAACAAGGGGAGCAGCAACCAGCCAGGAGCTCACCCTGGCCCTCATTAGTCTGTCACTCCAGCCTGCCATCACGTCCTCTTGCAGAACAGAGAGCTGCTACTGGGATAGGTCATGAGTTACTGGGGTAAAACATTCCTTGCTGCAGCCGGCCAGACACCATCATACCACTGAACCAGCATCTCTTCCCATCCATAGGCTAAACAACAGTTCCTTTGGGATCCCAGAAAACTGAGATTTCCAAAAGCCAGCAGGGAAGCAGGCAGCACCAATGAGAGCTCACAGCATGAACATTTACCTCCAGGCCTGAAGAGGCACAGACGTAGGAGCCCAGATAACAGTGCCAAGAGCATGCAGAGCCTTTGCTCCAGATCCAGAGAAGAAGGCAAAGACCACCCAGGGTAGTTCCCAGAGGTTTATAAATCTGATAAATACAGTAGGGCACCCTGCCCACCACAATGGGGCAGGGGAAAAGGGAAGGGAGTCTCAAAGGTTGCTGACTTGCACTGGGCATCTGAAGAGTACAGGTCAGCTGGAGATTTATGCCGATGTGTCAAACAGCTTCTCAATCATCTCCCCAACCTGGTCCACCTGGTATTTGATGTACTTCTCAGGGTTCTTGGTGAAGGGCACGTTGCCATATCTGCAAAGGAAGATGACCCGTGGTTGACAAACAAGTGGAACATAGCAAAGAGACCCACTGTCCTCTGCCACAAACCAGCTTCACTCCAGCACGCCCCACTTGACTCTGACAGGGTATCTTGCTGGGAGCAAGTGACCCAGTTACAAACTGGTCTCCTGATTTCTACACCAATAGCCCAGGGTGGCTCAGAGCCTTGTGTTAGCCACAGCATCTGCACTTGCCACAACCCAGTCAGGGTGAGAGCAGATGTTTGCAACTAGCAGAGTTCAGTTTGGAGACTGTTTACTGTGCGAGGTACAGAAGGTAGGACAGGATAGTAGAAAGGTGTCTCAGCTCAAGCTACTCTAGACCCCAAGGACCTCAGTAAACCCAGAGAGAAAGCAACATTGCAAGAGGTTGTCACCTGTTCAAGAAGGCACCATAGGTCTCTTTGACAATGGTCTTCTGTGCCCGGCGGATTTTGTCCCTTTGCTCCATGTCTGGGATGGCCCAGGCCTTCTGGATCTTACAGAGCTCCTCCAGCCCATCATTAAAGCCCTGTCCAAAGGAAAGCTCAGTGAGTGCCCTGTCTGCAATCACACCTCTATACTGAGCCTGATGTTCCTCCCCTCCACTGCTGACTGACAGACAGATCTCCTTAGGCAGTCCCAGTTTCTGTCCCAGTCCATGCATGGATGTTCTTTTGCCACCTAACAGCTCCTCACCTTAAAGCGTTCCTTTATCATCTGCCTCTCCTTGTCCTTGAGCTGCAATGAGGAAGAAAAGGATTTTATTTCATCTCCAGAAATAAATTTCCAAGATCAGTGTTTGCCTACAAGTCCCCATCCAGGCTTATTAATCTCTGACCTACTTGACTTGAATTCCTTCCCTTAAAGCAGGGAAAGGAGAAAGCTGCAGTGAGCTGCATGCCCTACATTCACAACTGGCTCTTGTCTGAAGTAGGTTTAACAAAGGCAATTTTCAGCCAGAACAGACATAAAAATAAGAGTTCTTTAGGCTTCTGGCCCTTTCCAAGGGTAGGTCTCAGGGTTTTGCAGATCCAAAATAGAAGCATCTGGTCAGATGAAAATGTAAGAATGGAGGCAGAGATTAACAGACTTGTATGGACCTGGGGCAGGGGAGAGTGGAAGGCAGTGCTGCTCTTCAGCTAGTTCTAGCCACAAGTATTTACTCTGCCCAGCAATGCTGGAATGAGACAGAAAGAGGGTTTCTGGGAAGTTTTTACTATGACAAGGAAGAAAGTGTTTCTGGTAGTTCCTAGCAGCTCAAAACCATCCCTACCCACTCTCTCACCTTCACTCCTGGTTGAAAGACAGGCAAGTTTCTCTCCAAGATGTAATCTGTTACCTTCAACCAGCTGCAGGTCAAATGAGATCAAAAAGTGGCAAAGAGTTACTTGTGCCTCACCAGAACATCTGTCTTCACTGAAGACCTGAAGGCCACCCCCAGACAACAGACAGCCCAAAAATTTTACACAATGACCCCTTCCCAAGTTAGATCAATCACTTGGAAACCAAAATACTTTGGTTTTGGTTTTAGACAAACTTGTGTTTCAGCTGAATGTCTCCCACTGCTCCAGCAACACTGGCTCCCAAGTTAACAAAAGCAAGGGGAGAGGGGAAGATGTCTCCTGACCTGCGCTGGTAGGTCTGGATCTGCTGTTCGATGAGCTCCCGGTAAGACCTCTCGGCTGTCTTCTGTGTCACAGCTACCAACTGGATCAGCTCAGACCTGAAAGAAGAGAAAACCTGAGGAAGCTCTCAGGGCTGCTAGCAGGATGGCAACATTTCAAGCTCCTATCAACAAGTTTCCCTCTGCCCTCTCCAATAAAAGGGACCCTAAAATGCACAAACTGGGAGACAGGAGCTGCTCCAAGTTACTTTTCCAAAGCCATGTCCTCACTCCTCCCAAGATCAAAGGATTCTCCACTACCCAAGGCACCTCTGATGCTTTTATCTTCTAGTGTGATGCAATGTTTAAAAGAGTGCAAAGCTTTCAAAGGGGCAGTTTGAGGAATGGAAGGAATAGCAGAAACAAGACAGGTTGCCAAGTAACTGCCCTCAGTGGAGCGCTCTGCTCCACATACGTGCTGAGAATCAGCCTGGACTTCACGGAGATTCACCCAGACACACACTTACTTCTCCAGAGATTTCAGAATGTAGTTGTAGTTGTTGTGCAGAAAAATGGCACTCAAAGCTGGGTCTTCATAAACCTTGGACTTACTAAGAAGGTTAAGCTGTAAGTTGCCCAGCACTTTGCCTTAAAGAAGGAAAAAACAGAGAAGAAAACTGAAACTTCTCACTGGGGACAATCCAGAGTGCTCTGCACTGTCAGTGTGGGCCCACAGCAAAGGGAACAAACCAGGCCCAGCTGTGTGTGCAGATGAGGGTACAATAACAGGTACTGAATCCTGCAAGCCTTACACAGATCTTCCCTCAGTGAGCCACCAAAACCTCTGTGAACTAGTGCCTTGGCTGCAACTGGCACTACAGCCACATTCAGTGTCCTACAACCAGCACAGGTGATGAGACAGCAGACCTCAAATAAACCAAACAATCTGATCCCCACTCTTAACAGATCATCACGAGGTAGCACCATGAACTCATCTCACTGCCTCAGTGTTGTATAATACAGGATGGAGATCCCACAGAGCCCCTCTGGCAGCAGGAGCCTCGGCGGGGTTGAAGCTGCAGAGCACTGGGTGAGAGCAGTTCAAGGCAACTGATGACAAAAGCTCTGCAGCACTGTGCTGCTGCACTGTGTTTTGTGTCCTATCTGACTAAAACAGCCTGAAACTCCCAGCCTGACCCTTTTTTCCATCCCTCCCATCAGACTCCAGCTCACAAAGGGGAAGCTGACACGGAGTGAGACAGTCTGTGCTCTTCCAAGGCCAAGCTAAGTGAAATGCAGCTGATGGGGCAGGAGAGGGGAGGTGTGTGGAATACTCACAGATGTAGGTGCTCAGCAGCCGCCTGCTGAACTCGGAGCTGTAACTGCTGGCTGAAGAGCTGGTCTCTGAAAGGAAAAGAGTCTCAGGCCAGTTAACGAGGTATGTGGTCAGCCTGCCTCTATTCAAACAAGCCTTGTCCCTGTTGCTATGGAATTAGTGCAGAGCTCCCACCAAGTGACATTAACTCCCTGCTTCAGCGCTGTCAGCAGCTTCTCCAGAGCGAGGGTGGAAGAGCTTTGCACCCCTCAGTCCTTTGATCTGCACCAGGCGCTAAGCACCCCGGCAGAAATCTCTCCTCTGCTTCCTAAGTGCTCAGGGGACATTCTCTTGATCAGGAATAGAGACATTAAACACATCCTCCCCATCCTTCCCCCACCACCTGAAAAGGGTTTGGCAGCACTAGGAATTGGCAGTTGGAGAACAAATGAGCTGAAGCTGTCAACAGCAGACACCCAACATTAATTGAAACAAGCAGAAGGGTTTGGGAAGCTTCAGCCATCCCCATGGTTGCTGACAGGACTTGCTTGGCTCTGTACAAGGGGCAGCAGCACAGGAGCCTGCCCTTACAAGCAGTGACTCCAGGCTGGCACATGTTCCTCTGTCTCTGCAGAAGAAATGGCTTTCTGCCCTCAAAGGCCTTGTGGGCACAGGTCCCACAGGACACGTGGGGTAGCCATCATCTCCTCCCCCCCACCAGAGAATTTGGCAGCCAGGCCTAGCTCGGGTGGTCTCAGTTCATAGGCAACCCATGGGAAAGGCCCCGAGGCTCCTGTTGCTGGGAGTTGGACAATGGGGAGCCAAGTGCACAGGGGATGAAGCATGACACCAGCTGGGCCAATTTGCTACCCGTGCCAAGGAGATTCAGTGCCATGAGAGCGTCTTTAGCCTGTTTCAGCTCATGTGGCATCTCTCATTGTCTGCTGCTGACAAGCCCTCCCCATTCTCTTCAGCCCACTGCCAAGAGCTATTTACCCTTCCCCTTTTCCCCTTTTCAACTGGGTGTTAATTTATTTACCACTTCTGGAGGATAAAGCATTAGCACACATCACCAGAGCTGAAAGCAATATGAACGGATAGGTGTGGGCAAGTCTGCTTACCTCTGGGGTCTAAAGGAATATTGTATGTGTCCCCAAGAACTACAAAGATTAGGCAGAGCAGAGAGAAAAGGGGAGGGAGGAGAGAGAAAAAGAAACGCAAAGTGCAAAAAGACAGGTTAGAGACCACCATCCCTTTGAGAACAAAGCTGGTATTAACACAGAGCAGCCAGACAGCCACACAGACAGCAGGCAGGAGTTCCTCCAAGGACACAAACTGAGTGGACACCACAGAGGGAAGGCAGAATCCAACCTCCTTCCCCTGCTAGAGACACTGTTTGTACTGTCATTGTTTGCATTTAACAAGACACCTCGTTCCAAATCACCTCAAGGCTAAGGAAAGCTTCCCCGCATGCTAGCAGCAGCTTCCTTGTTCTTGAACTGCACAGCCCAAGGACCTGAGCAAAGCCATCCATCCCACCCTCTGCAATTTAGCATCCCTGCAGGGCCATACAGGGCCCTACAGAGTCACTCAGTGGGCAAGACCGAGGGATTGGCATCACTACAGACTCTGCTTTTGCTACTACTTCAGGTAAATGCCTCCAAAAGCCTCAACCTCGGTGCACTTCCCACCACTTGGGATCACTGGGGGAGACATCCAACCCAACTGCAGACACCCACACTTGAGCTAGCACCTGGAAGCTGTCCTGAAGGGAACAAGGCACCACCCCAAAGCAGATACCTTTATCCACAGAAGCAATTCCCCTGACATAAACCCCTCTGATGTGATAGTGCTTGGCCTAGGGTGACATCAGGTCCACACCAGACAGGGACCACAACCTCACCAACAGTCAGGAACAAATGCCACTCAAAATGAGAGCAGCTCTGCCCTGCATGGGTGCCCTTGTGTCAGGCAAGGATTCTTTTGTAGCAAATGCCAGAGCTGGTTCTGCACAGGAACACCACTGGCAGAGAGCACATGGCAGTGGATGGTTCCCAAGGCCTGGCTGCAGAGGGAGGGAAGACAACTTATAATACCTGGGTTCTGGGTCACCCTGTGGTCTATATGTCAGCCCAAGTTACCAGAGCTGGTAACACACCCACTTCAAGCTTTAATAACTGAACAGATCACAAAGATGTGCTTTCCTCCAGCTGTCCCTCCACAGCAGGATCCCTCTATAGCTGGTGGCACAACCAGCCACAATTAAAAAAGGAAAGGGCTGTGTCTCATGGATGTGGTCCTGTTTTATTGTATGGCCAATATAAAATAGAATAAAGTCTGTGTTACCTTTGAATCAGCTCCTGTGACAGGTCTCCACTGCATGACAACAACCAAGACTTTGAAACAATAATGGTGACATCACCATTCAGGGAAGAACAAGGGAAATGGCTGCTTTCTTCAAGAAAAAAAACTCTAACTTCTTTGGCCAAGGAGAGAGAGTCAAGGCCTGGGAGGCTCTGAACACACTGAGTTTGCAAGTAGAGAGAGCACAAGAAGATGTGGCAGGAAGCGGAGATAACCTAGCTTAAGTTAATTTAGAACTGGCTGAATGTTCCAAGCAGGAACTGCAGATACAAGTCTGGAGACAGCTCTAAGCTTTCCCCTTTCTCTACTCCCAGCTCTCTCCAAACACCAGGTGGTAGCCTCCTCAGGCACAGGTAGGCTGTGCTTTCTCAGGTGCCTATATCCTTCAATCTCCAGTTCTCTCTAGCCTGCTCTACTCCAGCCTGCTTGAAGGCAGGAGCTCTGCCAAAGCCAAGGGCTCAGACAGAGCTGGCAGCACAAAAGCAGGAATCACAGCCTAGCTGATATGCAGCAGTATCCCATCACATGGAGCACCAGCTCTCAGCTTCTGATCTGTGTGTTCCGTCCTGGAATTTGTCTCCTGAGCATCCTGGGGAGCAGAGCTAAAACTTGCCTGTTATGGCACATTGCAGTGAGTAGCTCAGGTCTCCAAGTCTGACCACGGTTGAATGCTGAGGAGAGTGTTCTTGCTGATGCTGTTCCACTCTGACCAGAGGATGTGGCAGAGAAAGGTGGCAAACCATCAGCACACAGCCTAACTAAAGCTGGACTGGCCACCCCTCTCCAGTACAGCACCAGAGGAGAAGCCTAGGGTCAAATCTGAAGTTAAATGACTGAGGCATCCTCTCTTGATACCACAAAGTATCAGCAAACACCCCAAGAGTACCTGATGGGTGCAAGCATGGAAGACCAGCAGGGAAACTCACTGCAGCCCTTGGAGTTCTCCAGATTAGCAGCTACGTGCTTATGGGAGACCAGAGGACAAGACAAACCACAGGGTGAAGGACAGGAAAAGAACAAGCTCACAGTGCATGCTCAGGTTTGATCTTTTTAGGGCAGATGTCCAGACAACTGGGGGAAGGAAGTGCATGCCTAAACAAGCCCCATGCGTGTATGTACCTTGTGATGCCAGCATGGCACCTGCTGTCTCCTGGAAATCCAACAACTGCTGTAGAAAAAGGATGGCCTGGAAGCAAGGGAGGGGAGATATGAGCAACCAACACTGCATCACCTATCCTGTGTTATTGAGGATCACAAAGGACCACTTGCCCCCCATGCCTAAAAGCCTTCAAGAAACAAATCACTGCACTCATTTGAGCAGCTGGGTTTTACCCAGACATTCAGTGTGGCTTGGCAAGGGCAGCTGGCTGACCGCCCCCCCCCCCCATGGAAGCTAGTTAATTGCTCTAGTTAATTTGCTCTTCCAACACCAAGACACCTTAATTTCAGAAGTTTCCCTATTGCTCATTAGAACTCCTTCAGAAGTTCTTTTTCCACACCAGATGGTTCAAAAATCATCACATACATTGCTGGTGAGCTCATGGACTGTCCCATCTTTTGGCATGTTGTACTCCTTGTCTGGATCATTCTGAGAAGGGGGAGAGACAGACAGAAGGCAGGCACGTGAGGGATTAGAACGCATGCGCAACACAACTGCTGCTGCAAGTGAGCTTTAGGCTTGTTTATCCAACCTCTCTCATCAACAACCCCCAGACTCATCTCTTGCAGTGCCATCTCCTGGTGCTGAGAAATCACATGTCCTATGCATCAGCAGCTCAGAACCACAGAGGTTCATGCAGCTCACTCACCAAGGCCACCTTACGCAGGCATAATTTAACAGGAGTTCTCCAAAAAGTTTTCCAAGTCAGCAATTTTCCTTTCTTTTTAAGTGGGATTAAATGCTGAGACTGACATGGTATCTGCAAAGGCCTGGAAGCTCATGTCAAGTTATTTGTGGAATGCCTGTTAAAGGTCTCAGGCAGAGGCCTCCCCCTGTGTTTGAAATCAGCACCAAGAATCCAGTGTTTGCAGCTGACCACCCAAAGTGACCCAGCAAGTTCCTGCTTTAGTGTCAGAAATCATGTGGTCTCATGGACAGCTGAAAGTAGCACTAGGGGTTCTGCTCAGAAAAACACTCTTCCAGGCTTGCTGATCTCAGTAGAGACAATGCTGAGAAGAATCCTACCTTAATGTTGTCTGCAAACTCTTCTAGTGCCTTTGCACCAGTGGTCTCCATAGAAGTGATCAGCCCTGGCAGTTTGTTCTTGGTGCCTGCTGCAGTTCCCTGGAATAGTTCCATAACACATCAGAGAAGGAAAACAAATGGTACCTGAACTTGCATCTAGCACCTACCCTTCCTGATCCTCCCCACCCCAGCTGCTCATTCTCCATTTGTCCAGGAACCATCAACATGTGAAATACTGCACTCTTCTGCCAGCCAGCAAGAGAAGATGTTGTGACCCTAATAGTGACCAGGATTTGCTCCCTATCACCTTTCCTCTTAAGCAGGACCTGGTACAGGTGGTTATGATTGGTGCATCACAGCTGGAAGTGGAGGAAAAGGAGCCTTGCTAAGCCTGAATAATTTCCTACCTAGAGAACCTTATGGATGGTCAAAGCAGGCTCTCCTGAGCGGCTCAACTTCCAGATGTCATTGAGCACAGGTTAAACCAAGCTCAACAGTATCAGTGATGAAACACCTCAGAGGCCACGTATACAGCAGAGTAATGGACATGGTCCATCACTAGGTACCAAAATGAACTGCTGCTGAGAGTTGTCAAGTTGCTGGTTCACCATCACAGCAAAGGGCAGGCTGCATTTGTGTCCCTTCCAGCCCAGATTGTAGGACAGAAGCAGCATGGCTTTGTTCAAAGCCACTGTGATAATACCTTTTGAAAAGTTCTCCAGACAACCCAAGCTACAGGACCCTCTCCAATGCCATCACTCTTACCTGCAAGACCTGGTCAAACTCTGGCTTCATCTGTTTAAGATGCTTCAGAATGGGGAAGATGGTGAGCACAGCTGAATAGTCGTGTCGGATGATGGCTTTCCGGGCAGCCGAGACGATGTTGTCCCCCTCCATGATCAAGTTATCCAGTGACTCCTGCAACAAAGCCAGAGAAGGAAGCAGAGGGACTTCTGCTCAGGCAGCACAAGTGGCTCAATGCAGGACACCAGTTCAGGAAGCCAATTTAACTGGTGGGTCATCTGTGGCACCTGCTGAAGCGACACTGAGCACAAGTTCTCCAGCATCTGTGCAACCCCCAATTCCCTAACCAGGTGCTGGAGGCCAGCCCTGGCAGCAGTGGAATCCACATCCTCACCACAAAGAGGAAGGCAAAATAAGACTTTGTGTGTATCCTTTACAAGAGGAACCAGGCAGTGAAGCTCAACTGACCTGGATGAGAGAATCAAAGGTCTTCTTCTGGTGGTGCTCTGGGACGATTTCTGTCAGCAGCTGGTACTCGCTCTGGGCCAGCTTGACAAAGGCACTCACGCAGTGGATGTAGGCATCGATCTCGATGTCAAAGACGTCATCCCTCCCTGCAAGGGCAAGGTGGCTTTAAGAGCATGAAATCCTCACCAAGTTTCCTCACTCCAAGGCCTTGGATTGCACAAGAAGCTCAAAGTTCTTCTGGAAAAAATGGTTCTGGCTTTGCGTCCATCCTTAAGTGAGCACAAGGATCTCCTTCTGACCAAAGCTGCCCCTGGGCTTGTGAATGGGAGGCTATGCATGCCCTACAGGAGGCCTGCAAAGTCACCTGCAGCTCAGGACAGCCACATCAGGACATCAGCTCTTTCCAGCCTCGGGATAGAGGGAAAGTTTGGAGCTCTTCTGGGATACAGAATAAATTTAATCGAGGGGCTGAACACAGAGTACTAAACTCAGGAAGGTCTGAGGTGAATTATTCAACATCTCTGCTTATATTTTTAGAGCTCTTCATCTCCATCCATCATATAGATGAAGAGTTGTCACTTTGCATCAACATTTCTGGGAAATTGAGGCTGGAAGGGAGGCAGCCTCTTCCCACAGGCAGAAAAAGAAGATAAAAACCAGGCAGGTGAACACTGCAATCTGATGAAGCAGGAATATCGGCACAGCTAGGTGAGTGATTTCCCACACAATGCTGCATACAAATGCAAACATTTGAGTTCCAGCATACGAATGTCTCAGGCAAAGATCCATCAAAGTACCTACGTGGCAGGCATAAGAAGTGCTGGTATGATACAAGTGCTTGCACCAATTCCTGCCAGCCACTAGCTGGATTCACAGATTGCATAAGGTTGGAAGGGAGTCTCAAAGGTCATCTAGTCCAATCCTCGTCCAATCCAGGGACACTTCCGACTGTATCAGGCTGCCCAGGGCCACACCAAGTCTGCCCACACCATCTGACCCCTGTGGCAACCACTACAAGCCAGTGAGATTACAGAGACACCTTCTCTACACTGCAGGCTGCTCCATCTTTCTTGCCAGCAACATCTACTACATCTGCTGGAGAAAGAACCAATTCTTCCCTACACTGACAGGTGCCTCAGGTTGATCTTTTAAAAGCTCTGGTTAGCAGATGACACACAAATGTGACATGGTTTGAAAGGCTGTCCACGGTGGAGAGAGTTGTGCTGCATTACACACTGCAAGTGCTCCTGTTTTTGTTTGCTTCACTTTGGTACTCGACACACCAGCAGCTACCTACAGCAAAGTGCTCCTCAGCATGGTGGCCACCAGTCTTTGGCTGGACAAAGTTGGGGTTCCCTGTTTGAGGGCTTGGGGGTTGTGTGATTAGTAGGAGTGAATTCTACTGAGAAGAGCCAGAGCAGGCTCCCACTCCAGCACTGCCCACAGAGGTGAAGAGCCAGTGGCTACCAAACTAGTGTGTGACATGCTGCAAAGAAGGGACGTTAGGCAGCTCGTTATGAAGTGACAACTCGGTACTCACCAGCAGCCGGCCCATGCTTGTCGCTCAGGGCATCGGAAAGGTGTTTAACTCGTAAATCATGCTCATGACCTAGTGAGATGGCAGCCGGCACAAACAGAAGGCGCAATTTATCCAGGGTGGTTACAGCATGGATGCTCACACTGGCTGGAAGCTGCTTCAAGCTTGGCTGATTTGATCTGCTGGACACTGTTCCCTACACAGTCCCAGGAACATTACCTGACCAAATCCCTTTGTTGAGCTATGTAGCAGTAGCAACCTTTTGAAACCTGATGAGAAGCGTGAGTTGAGTCATTTGTTGGGTCATAGGAGCTCCTTGAAGCTCCTGCCATAAATTTGAATTGGATAGGAGGAACCAGAAGCCAAATTTGTACTCACAAGCATTACAGAGCCAAACTCAAAGCCCATCTCCTGCTCATCATTCCCCCAAATGAGTGATGTTAGTCATCATCTGGGATTTTGTAGACTACAGCATAGGTGCTGAAGATGTCTACTTTGGATTCATACAAAGGAGGCAGGAAAGGTCTTATAGATGTTTCGAAGCAAGTGTCCTCTTCCCTCTTATCCGGTACAACCTCAATGAGCAGAAGAGGTCAGAGCACAGAAGGCAACCACTCAGGTAGGTCTCCATGGAGAAGGTGTTCAGGCGCAATGCACTGAGCTAGCTGTGGTCTGACACTTCAGCATCAGGTTTGGAAAGGTCACTGGGAAACTGAATGGCTCAAAGTCCAGGCAAAAAAAGAAAGAAGAACAGAAACACCACAAGCAGATGTCATCAGAGCAGAGCTTCCATTAGTCAGGTGGCTATGGTGGTTCAACCGCTCTAAGGTAACGTTCCAAGTGTCCTCTGGTTTATGAAGGCTTCAAAATTGAAATAGACTTTTGACACTAAATTCAGAAAAATAATTCAGCCATCCAGCACCTGCTTGGTTCCCCAAGAACAGCTGCACCTATCCAATGTTGTCCACCAAGCACTAGGCTACTGGAAGTCCCATCTGGAAAAGCAAGGCTGATACACAGAGAAAGTCAAGGGTGAAGTAGCTAGAGCTGTGATTACCTTCCATAGGAATGAGGTTAGAGGCCCCCTTTTTCCCATCTAGACCATGCTGAGAGTACTGTTTCAGAAGGTTCTGAGCCTTACGGATCGTGCCTGTCACCAGAGCCAGAGAGAAGAGACAAGAAGACCTAGAAAATGAGTGAAAGAAAACAAACCCAGAACACCAGCCCTCCACCAGCAAGTCACCTGGGCCCAGCAAGAGGATGCTAGGCACCAATGAGCATGCTCAGTACAGGAAGGTGAACCCCAAACTCATGTTCAAGTGTGCACACACAATGGCATTTCCAGACCATTTGAGGGTGGGGACAGGAGTTCCAGATAGGGTTATGGAATCAGGGAGTGCTGAGGTCAGTTTGGTGAGGTGCTACAACTGAGTGAGAAAACACCATCAGAGAAGGGAGGCCACAAAGTGCCCTTCCCTGTTATGAGTTTATTTCATCTGGTGCTCCTCCTCAGCTGGGAAAGCAGGGCTTTGCCATACAGACAAGTCCTGTCTAGTAACACGTTGTCTGCTCCCCACAGCTACAATCCCAGCTGCTTGGTTACAGTTACAGCAAGAGGCGCCCTTCCGAGGGGTATTTTCTGAGCATGCTCAACACAGACCCATTAGGAGCCCCACAGGCAAGACAAGGAATGATCTCTGGTGTTACGAGAAGAGATAAAAGGGTGACAACCTCTGGGCTCAAGAGAGTAACTGCAGCAACAATTCCCATCATGGGAATCACGGAATAATGGATGCTGCCCACCCATGTCTAACTCGCATTAAGTCACCCTAATCCCCAAGACATTTCTCTTCTGAGGGACTGCAAATCAATTAAAACCATGGGAAAAAAAAAAAAACAACAATAACACTGGGTTAAAAGATTTATACTTAACATACAAAAACCAGACAGAAGTGAACAAAAGGCAGCGCTGGATGTACAGCTAGAAAGCACAAAACAAAGCATTAATGTGACAAGCTAAAACTAAGCAGAGTTTCCACATTAAAAGGTTAGTCGTCATGCAACAAGCTGCAATTATCACAGGCACATGGACACCCTCTCACTGCAGAGCTTTGCTGTTGCCTGCACAACAGGGGATGGAAAGTTTTGGGAAGATAGAAGGGAGTTTCTATAGGAGGCTCAAGATGAAACAGAACTAGGCTATGCAAATGAAGGGGGAAAAAAAAGTCCAAGAAATAAAAAATGCTGCTGCCAAAATTAGGAATTGTTCTTCTGCTCTGAAGTGATCAACGCTGCAAACCTGCAGGAAATCCTCACTGCCACCAGGACAAGCAAGCCACAGACCAGCCTGGGAATAAGTGGCAGCTGCCCCAGTGCTGAGGGCTGCTACTCTGAGCGGAAGCCCACATAGACACTGCTGCAGAACAGCATCCTGTAGTGCTTCGTTCCTATAGAGGGATATAAGGTAAGGGGAAGGAAGCTTCAGATCCCCCAGAGAATGAATCTCTAATGGGATAGAACAGGAGAGAGAAACAACCACTGGATTACCAAGCTGCCTTAGCATGGTGCATTTACTAAAGAACAGAATATGGTTCCTAGAGTGTGATGCTTCACTGGCAATATTTTTCTTCTATCAGTTCACTTAAAAAAGCCTCAACCTTCTACCAATCATCTCTGACCAACATTCTCCTAGGAGGAAACTTCTCCCCTCTAGACTCACACCAAGGAGGGAAGAAGACTTACATCCTCCTGTGCTGCTAGCTCCTGCCATATGATTAGAAGGCTATGCCTCTTCTTCCAAACTTCGCACCCAACACTTGCACTTTATTCTTAGCTGCTTTCAGAAAGCTTAAGAGCTTGGGCACAAGAAGTTCCTCTGAGGAAGCAGGGATGTAGCAAACTCCAGAGATATGCACTAAGCTCACTCTTACTGCTGTTACCATGGCCCAGCTGATGCAGAGTACTGTTCTACCAGCTCTTTCAGCTTTCCCATTTTCAAGCATTCAGGAGGGGGAAAAAAAAAAAAAAAGGCAAAAAAAAAGTACAAAAAAAAGGGTAAATTGGTGAGAAAACAAAGCAGGCAGTAAAACTGCTGCTGCTGTCAAGAGGATCTAACTTCACAGGCATGCAGTGCACATCTCCACAGCTCAGCCCTGACAGTTTCTTCTCAGATGAGAGCCTAGACACCTCTGCTGAGTTTTATTTGCATAAACACAATTACCTGTGTTTGCCTGACACAGACTGAGTGTTCAGTGTTCATGGGCATCACTTCAGTGCTGCTCTAACCCTCTATTTAGCATTGTAATTAGGCTTTAATAGATTCTAGTGGAAGCCAAATGCTTTTGTTCCAGGATTGTTTTCCCTTACTGGGCAGCTCACAAACCAAAAGGGAATGCATTTCAGCTGCTAATGAAAACATCACATTCAGGCTCAGCAGTGATCAATATGGGAAGCAGGAAGCAAGAACAGGCTCTTTATTCTGCCATACAACTCCACAGCCTGCCTTCAGGTAGCACCTCACTACCAGGTAAACTGGAGCATCAAGTAAATTGGAAAAGAGCTCCAAAAACACCCCACCCAAAACATTTGCTTCTGTGTCCCAATTGTGGTTGGGTGGTTTTGGTGCATACATGGGGGACAGTTTTTCAAATGCACATCATTTTCCTGTTTCTCCCTTCCATTAGGCACTTTTCTAACCAAGCAGAAGGGGAACAGAGGGTTTTTTTTTTTAAGCTCCAGCTGTGGGAGCCTGCATAAAACTGCCTAAATCCCTCTGGCTTTTGCTCGCAGCAGCCAGGCTGGGTGCCCCTGCCCACACTGTCTGGCCCCATCCTTCCCCGGCAGTGCAGAGCTGCTGAGCTACCTGCTGCTCCCCAGCCAACAAAAGAGCACTGGGTCTACAGGCATCACAAAGAAGCAGCATTTTGTGTGCATGTGTTTGCAGCAGGTTGAGCTGGGAAGCTGAATGCTCTTGCCCTCTGAGAGGCTGCTGACATTTCAAACAGTGAACAACTAAAAAGAAATAAAAAAGAAGCAACCCACAGATTGCTTCATCAGTTCAACTTGACTTGGCAAGTTTCATTTACAAGGAGACGACTCTGCTTTAGAAGCACCTCCAGCAGTCAGATTTTTCAGCTGCAGGCTGGTGGTACAGGGTACAACAACAAGTAAGACAGTAGCACAGAGATGAAGACCCTCTGGAACAACACACAGCTCTGGAGCATGTCCTCCAGAATCCAACACAGTACCTGGACTGGGGGGATGTGTCTCTGTCTTGTTGTCCTGTCCCTAATACCTCATCTTCCCTCTAGCTCTAGACTCTCTTGCACCTTGCTTTGTGGGTCAAGAAGTTATAGCACATCAGATTTAGTTTGTTATTTACCCCTAGCAAGAGGTTAAAGTGGGCATTGGGGTGTGCACTGGGATATTCTTCCTTAAGGACTAAGGAAACCAACTTGCTTGTTGGAATCGTGAGAAACTCCTTGTAAGAAACCAAATTAACTTTACTGACTGAAGTCACAGCATGGAAAAATATTTTCTTTGTCCATAACTGAACAAAGGCTAACCCCAAGGGAATCAATCTCTACCTGTTGCTATGAAGAGGGTCACTGTGCCAGCAGGATGAGGGTGTAAGGCCTCCACCTCAAGAGTTGTCCTTGAAAGCTGATGGTGCTGCAGAAAAACTGGTGAATCTCTGCTCACAGACCTTCTTTTTTTTTCTTCCCCTCTCTCTATTTTTAATTTCACTTAAGTACAATTTAGTAGCCATAAGAGGTGGCAGTTATATGAAGTTTAACCACCTCTGCCCTTCAAGAGCTACAGCCTGGTTCTCTGTCCTTGTTCACGGAAGACTGGAGACAATTAGCCACTATTTTTTCCTGAGATTAACAATACCCCAAGAGATGATTTGAAACCTGAAATCCTCTTTCCCTCCTCACTGTCAGCTCTGTTAAGTGCACTCAGACCGTGCTCTGTGCCTTCTACCTGGCCCATCTAACTCCAATTTAAAAAGATGTAAAATTCTGGCAAATCTACAGCAGAGACACTCATGGCAACAAGTAATTCTGGATGCTGAAATGCATCTATTTTGGAGGAGCCCTGTTTGCTTGTGCTCATTTCCATCCTCTCTCTGTGAGTATCCAAGAGCTGAGACACATTAAAAACATCCTACTGATTTTTCTTTAATCTGCCCATGATAAAAGCTCTCCTCCATCTCTGACTGACTTAGAGCACGTCTGGTAGGCTGCTCAGGAGTGTTTGGTGACAGTGTTGACCTCTCATCAACCAAAACTCAGGCATCTCTTCAAGTATCAGGTGACAACTGAGAACTATGCACCAAACCTGAAGCATCCAAAGCCCAAGCTCCCCATGGCTCAACTAGAGATCAGCACCTGGCAACCTTCCAGGAAAGAGCTACCAGAGCACACACAAATAATTTTTACCCATTGTAATCATGCTGTTGTTCAGCAGCTGTGCACAGACAGTTGTCACCGTGCTCAGAAGCAATTTTAAACAGTGGGTTTCTGCCACCTGCAGCGGAGCTACCTCTCCTTAGCAGGAGGATGTTGTCCTCCACAGGTCTCCCAACACTTGGGCGCAAATTCTTTGCAAAATAACTCCCTGCCAAACTCCAGAGCAAAGTCAAATGTGGGATGAGACATTCCCTTTTCAAGGTGGTTCTCTGCAGACAGGGGAAAATCCACTGAGATTTGATGACATCCACCAACCGCAACTCACATTAGCTTTCAGGAACAGCTCCAGGGCTCAGCAGCAATGGCACAGATTGGTTCTAAAACACCAGAGAGGTGATCTCTGGGTGTTACAGCCTTCCCTCTCTAAATATCCCAGGCACACCCTCTGCTTTAGCAAGAAGAGGCCCAGCAAAACCATCTCCACACAGAGGAGTGGAGAGAGCAAGCCCCAGGGCCAGCACACACACACACAGACACACATTACCTGGGATGAGGACTGCATTCACATCAGCATTATAAAAATAAACACAACACAATTAAAATGAACAGTTCTTTATCTCCCTTTCCCATCCCCATCCATTCCCAGGCCCTACCCACATTCCTCAGTATTACCTTGAACCCAGTAAGACTATTTGGACAACACAAGAAAAAAAAATTTAGGGTGGGAGAGTCCAGGGAAATCCACAGAAATATGAACGTTTTTGGCTTTCATCCTTGTTACAGAGGTGTCGTGACACACAGAGGGACAACATCACTGTGCTGCTGTGGGAGGGACATGCTAGCTTTTGCTGGCCCTCCTCCTGGTTGTACTCCCACTAGATGGTACATTTCAGAGCTGGGAATTCAGGTACACTAGAAGAGAGGTGGAACAAGCCACCAGCCACAGCTCTTCCAAAGGCAGGCCAAGGCAAAAGCTTTAACAGCCCTTCAAAATTCAGACAACTTTGGATCTCATTACTGTAGTCACCTACTTAGTCCCCATCTGAACTCCCAATGAGATCTCTGTTTCCTAGCACAACACTAATTTATTCATAATGAAGTGATGTGCTTCAGCAGCTCTGGGTTTCCTGTGGCACAGCCTATATTTCCATATTCCAAGGCTGAGGACAGGTGTTCCCAGATCAGGTCTTTCTACAGCCCTCTCAGGTCTCTTTTTACTCATCTCTTTTGTGAAGGCCTTTTCTCTCCCTGTATACAAGGCCCCTCTCCTCCTGTTACATTGCCCAGAGAACAGGTCTGAGCACTTGACAAGCAGAGACAGATGTCTGCCATCTCAATGCTGAACCCAGAGCAGAGGTGTTTATCTCCCAAATCTCAGCCCTGCTCCCAACCTCAAAGCACATTTTAGGCATGGAGGCTACTTTAGAAGCTACACTTCCAATCCCTAAGCAAGAAGCTAGAGAACAGAATGATCCCCTGCTCCAGGGACTCACCTGCTCTCTTGATTGGCTCTTTACTGGGGGTGTCCTTCCTTTTGTTCTGAATGGCAGGGGAATAGGGCAGCCCCGAGGAGGAGCTGTTCTTACAGAAATGGTCTTTCAGGCCCTCGATGGAGCAGTCAAGCTGGACAGAGCGGATTTGGAAGTAAACTGTCATGAAATCTAAGGAGACAAGGCAGAAAAGAGAATATAAACGAAGAGGGAACACTACCTGGTAAACCAAATCTTTCCTGAAACATCCCGTGCCCCTCNTTACAGAAATGGTCTTTCAGGCCCTCGATGGAGCAGTCAAGCTGGACAGAGCGGATTTGGAAGTAAACTGTCATGAAATCTAAGGAGACAAGGCAGAAAAGAGAATATAAACGAAGAGGGAACACTACCTGGTAAACCAAATCTTTCCTGAAACATCCCGTGCCCCTCAGGGGACTTACTAGCATTGATGTGGAACCCCAAGGAAGTGCTTTTTCCCTCCCAGAGCCTCTCTCTTCTTTCTGCCCTGCTGTACTCATTCCAACTTTCGCACCACAGACAATACTAAAGCTGAGCACCACTACCAAGAGCACATCACTTGGGAACTGATAGGAGACATTTGTCAGAACTGACAAACCGTGAAGGTAGTGGAAGGCTGGAACAGGTTGCCCAGGGAGACAGATGAGGGCCCTTGCCTGGAGATATTCAAGGGGAGGCTCAACAGGGCTCTGGGCAGCCTGATCTAGTTGAGGATGCCTCTGTTGACCACAGAGGGAGTTGGACTGGATGACCTTTGGAGGCCCCTTCCAATCCAAACCATTCTATGCTTCTAGGACATTATCAGCCCAAGGGCTCAGTCTCTGGCATGAGAGTGTCCACATTTCTCAGGGTTCTGAGCACTCAAGAGCTCAAGGAGGTGGTTATCATTTGAAAGTAGAATACAAAGAGACTAACAAAATACGCTACACATGCTTGAGGAACCTTAGAGCAAAGAAAAATTCTTAAGAAGCTTTTAAAGATGTTAAGCATAGTTGGTAAGCACAGTAATCCCCCTCTCAGAAGTAAATCATTGAGGGTGGGAGGTAATTCTAGCACCTTTATGTATGCAAAAATGCAGCTTTCCTCTAGCTTGTCCACAAAGTAATTGACTTTCAAAAGAGAAGTTAATAAAGGAGTGCAAAGCTTTAGGCAGATTTTGATGCTACAGAACAGGAAAGAGA